>CM036583.1:56855622-57148645 GCA_020745775.1 Theristicus caerulescens | reverse complement strand
GCAGGAATCCCTGGATGTTGGCAGGTTCTGAGCTGGGCTCCAGCTGTAATGACTGGACGAGGGAGAGAGACTCTGTTGAACTTTGTGAGTCTGGAGAAAGAGAGAGCGGCAGCGTTTGTGGGGCTGTGAATGGGGTTGCCTGGATCCTTGAAGAGCAGCAAGAGCTTTTGGTGCTGGCACCTTTGGTGTGGGAGTAACCCCTGGACGTTGGCGGGTTTTGAGCTGGGCTCCAGCTGTAATGTTTGGACGAGGGAGAGAGACTCTGTTGAACTTTGGGAGTCTGGAGAAAGAGAGAGCGGCAGCGTTTGTGGGGCTGTGAATGGGGTTGCCTGGATCCTTGAAGAGCAGCAAGAGCTTTTGGTGCTGGCACCTTTGGTGTGGCAGTAATCCCTGGACGTTGGCAGTTTCTGAGCTGGGCTCCAGCTGTAATGTTTGGACGAGGGAGAGAGACTCTGTTGAACTTTGGGAGTCTGGAGAAAGAGAGAGCGGCAGCGTTTGTGGGGCTGTGAATGGGGTTGCCTGGATCCTTGAAGAGCAGCAAGAGCTTTTGGTGCTGGCACCTTTGGTGTGGCAGGAATCCCTGGACGTTGGCAGTTTCTGAGCTGGGCTGCAGCTGTAATGACTGGACGAGGGAGAGAGACTCTGTTGAACTTTGGGAGTCTGGAGAAAGAGAGAGCGGCAGCGTTTGTGGGGCTGTGAATGGGGTTGCCTGGATCCTTGAAGAGCAGCAAGAGCTTTTGGTGCTGGCACCTTTGGTGTGGCAGGAATCCCTGGCCGTTGGCAGTTTCTGAGCTGGGCTCCAGCTGTAATGTTTGGACGAGGGAGAGGGACTCTGTTGAACTTTGGGAGTCTGGAGAAAGAGAGAGCGGCAGCGTTTGTGGGGCTGTGAATGGGGTTGCCTGGATCCTTGAAGAGCAGCAAGAGCTTTTGGTGCTGGCACCTTTGGTGTGGCAGGAATCCCTGGACGTTCGCAGTTTCTGAGCTGGGCTCCAGCTGTACTCCCTGCGCCAGGCAGACTGTATTGAACTTTGGGAGGCTGGAGAAAGAGAGAGCGCCAGTGTTTGTGGGGCTGTGAATGGGGTTGCCTGGCTCCTTGAAGAGCAGCAAGAGCTTTTGGTGCTGGCACCTTTGGTGTGGCAGGAATCCCTGGACGTTCGCAGTTTCTGAGCTGGGCTCCAGCTGTACTCCCTGGGCCAGGCAGATTGTATTGAACTTTGGGAGGCTGGAGAAAGAGAGAGCGGCAGTGTTTGTGGGGCTGTGAATGGGGTTGCCTGGCTACTTGAAGAGCAGCAGGAGCTTTTGGTGCTGGCACCTTTGGTGTGGCAGGAATCCCTGGACGTTCGCAATTGCTGAGCTGGGCTCCAGCTGTACTCCCTGGACCAGGCAGATTGTATTGAACTTTGGGAGGCTGGAGAAAGAGAGAGCGCCAGCGTTTGTGGGGCTGTGAATGGGGTTGCCTGGCTCCTTGAAGAGCAGCAAGAGCTTTTGGTGCTGGCACCTTTGGTGTGGCAGGAATCCCTGGACGTTCGCAGTTGCTGAGCTGGGATTCCGGCTCTACTCCCTGCGCCAGGTAGATTGTATTGGACTTTGGGAGGCTGGAGAAAGAGAGAGCGCCAGCGTTTGTGGGGCTGTGAATGGGGTTGCCTGGATCCTTGAAGAGCAGCAAGAGCTTTTGGTGCTGGCACCTTTGGTGTGGCAGGAATCCCTGGACGTTCGCAGTTTCTGAGCTGGGCTCCAGCTGTACTCCCTGGGCCACGCAGATTCTATTGAACTTTGGGAGGGTGGAGAAAGAGAGAGCAGCAGCGTTTGTGGGGCTGTGAATGGGGTTGCCTGGATCCTTGAAGAGCAGCAAGAGCTTTTGGTGCTGGCACCTTTGGTGTGGCAGGAATCCCTGGACGTTCGCAATTGCTGAGCTCTGTCTCTACGCAACGCTCCAGGCAGAGAGATTGTATTGGACTTTGGGAGGCTGGAGAAAGAGAGAGCACCAGCGTTTGTGGGGCTGTGAATGGGGTTGCCTGGCTACTTGAAGAGCAGCAAGAGCTTTTGGTGCTGGCACCTTTGGTGTGGCAGGAATCCCTGGACGTTCGCAGTTGCTGAGCTGGGATTCCGGCTCTACTCCCTGCGCCAGGCAGACTGTATTGGACTTTGGGAGGCTGGAGAAAGAGAGAGCAGCAGCGTTTGTGGGGCTGTGAATGGGGTTGCGTGGCTCCTTGAAGAGCAGCAAGAGCTTTTGGTGCTGGCACCTTTGGTGTGGCAGGAATCCCTGGACGTTCGCAATTGCTGAGCTGGGCTCTGGCTGTAATGACTGGACGAGGGAGAGAGACTCTGTTGAACTTTGGGAGTCTGGAGAAAGAGAGAGCGGCAGCGTTTGTGGGGCTGTGAATGGGGTTGCCTGGATCCTTGAAGAGCAGCAAGAGCTTTTGGTGCTGGCACCTTTGGTGTGGCAGGAATCCCTGGACGTTGGCAGTTTCTGAGCTGGGCTCCGGCTGTAATGTTTGGACGAGGGAGAGAGACTCTGTTGAACTTTGGGAGTCTGGAGAAAGAGAGAGCGGCAGCGTTTGTGGGGCTGTGAATGGGGTTGCCTGGATCCTTGAAGAGCAGCAAGAGCTCTTGGTGCTGGCACCTTTGGTGTGGCAGGAATCCCTGGCCGTTGGCAGTTTCTGAGCTGGGCTCCAGCTGATCTCAGCGGACGAGGGAGAGAGACTCTGTTGAACTTTGGGAGGCTGGGGAAAGAGAGAGCGGCAGCGTTTGTGGGGCTGTGAATGGGGTTGCCTGGATCCTTGAAGAGCAGCAAGAGCTTTTGGTGCTGGCACCTTTGGTGTGGCAGGAATCCCTGGCCGTTGGCAGTTTCTGAGCTGGGCTCCAGCTGTAATGACTGGACGAGGGAGAGAGACTCTGTTGAACTTTGGGAGTCTGGAGAAAGAGAGAGCGGCAGCGTTTGTGGGGCTGTGAATGGGGTTGCCTGGATCCTTGAAGAGCAGCAAGAGCTTTTGGTGCTGGCACCTTTGGTGTGGCAGGAATCCCTGGCCGTTGGCAGTTTCTGAGCTGGGCTCCAGCTGTAATGTTTGGATGAGGGAGAGAGACTCTCTTGAACTTTGGGAGTCTGGAGAAAGAGAGAGCGGCAGCGTTTGTGGGGCTGTGAATGGGGTTGCCTGGATCCTTGAAGAGCAGCAAGAGCTTTTGGTGCTGGCACCTTTGGTGTGGCAGGAATCCCTGGACGTTGGCAGTTTCTGAGCTGGGCTCCAGCTGATATGACTGGACGAGGGAGAGAGACTCTCTTGAACTTTGGGAGGCTTTGGGAAGAGAGAGCGGCAGCGTTTGTGGGGCTGTGAATGGGGTTGCCTGGATCCTTGAAGAGCAGCAAGAGCTTTTGGTGCTGGCACCTTTGGTGTGGCAGGAATCCCTGGACGTTGGCGGTTTTTGAGCAGGGCTCCAGCTGTAATGTTTGGACGAGGGAGAGGGACTCTGTTGAACTTTGGGAGTCTGGAGAAAGAGAGAGCGGCAGCGTTTGTGGGGCTGTGAATGGGGTTGCCTGGATCCTTGAAGAGCAGCAAGAGCTTTTGGTGCTGGCACCTTTGGTGTGGGAGGAATCCCTGGACGTTGGCGGTTTCTGAGCTGGGCTCCGGCTGTAATGTTTGGACGAGGGAGAGGGACTCTGTTGAACTTTGGGAGTCTGGAGAAAGAGAGAGCGGCAGCGTTTGTGGGGCTGTGAATGGGGTTGCCTGGATCCTTGAAGAGCAGCAAGAGCTTTTGGTGCTGGCACCTTTGGTGTGGCAGGAATCCCTGGACGTCAGCAGTTTCTGAGCTGGGTCCAGCTGTAATGACTGGACGAGGGAGAGAGACTCTCTTGAACTTTGGGAGTCTGGAGAAAGAGAGAGCGGCAGCGTTTGTGGGGCTGTGAATGGGGTTGCCTGGATCCTTGAAGAGCAGCAAGAGCTTTTGGTGCTGGCACCTTTGGTGTGGCAGGAATCCCTGGCCGTTGGCAGTTTCTGAGCTGGGCTCCGGCTGTAATGTTTGGATGAGGGAGAGGGACTCTACTGAACTTTGTGAGTCTGGAGAAAGAGAGAGCGGCAGCGTTTGTGGGGCTGTGAATGGGGTTGCCTGGATCCTTGAAGAGCAGCAAGAGCTTTTGGTGCTGGCACCTTTGGTGTGGCAGGAATCCCTGGACGTTGGCAGTTTCTGAGCTGGGCTCCGGCTGTAATGACTGGACGAGGGAGAGGGACTCTGTTGAACTTTGGGAGTCTGGAGAAAGAGAGAGCGGCAGCGTTTGTGGGGCTGTGAATGGGGTTGCCTGGATCCTTGAAGAGCAGCAAGAGCTTTTGGTGCTGGCACCTTTGGTGTGGCAGGAATCCCTGGACGTTGGCAGGTTCTGAGCTGGGTCCAGCTGTAATGTTTGGACGAGGGAGAGAGACTCTCTTGAACTTTGGGAGTCTGGAGAAAGAGAGAGCGGCAGCGTTTGTGGGGCTGTGAATGGGGTTGCCTGGATCCTTGAAGAGCAGCAAGAGCTTTTGGTGCTGGCACCTTTGGTGTGGCAGGAATCCCTGGCCGTTGGCAGTTTCTGAGCTGGGCTCCGGCTGTAATGTTTGGACGAGGGAGAGGGACTCTGTTGAACTTTGGGAGTCTGGAGAAAGAGAGAGCGGCAGCGTTTGTGGGGCTGTGAATGGGGTTGCCTGGATCCTTGAAGAGCAGCAAGAGCTTTTGGTGCTGGCACCTTTGGTGTGGCAGGAACCCCTGGACGTTGGCAGTTTCTGAGCTGGGCTCCGGCTGTAATGTTTGGACGAGGGAGAGAGACTCTGTTGAACTTTGGGAGTCTGGAGAAAGAGAGAGCGGCAGCATTTGTGGGGCTGTGAATGGGGTTGCCTGGATCCTTGAAGAGCAGCAAGAGCTTTTGGTGCTGGCACCTTTGGTGTGGCAGGAATCCCTGGACGTTGGCAGTTTCTGAGCTGGGATCCGGCTGTAATGACTGGACGAGGGAGAGAGACTCTGTTGAACTTTGTGAGTCTGGAGAAAGAGAGAGTGGCAGGGTTTGTGGGGCTGTGAATGGGGTTGGCTGGACCCTTGAAGAGCAGCAAGAGCTTTTGGTGCTGGCACCATTGGTGTGGTAGGAATCCCTGGATGTTGGCAGTTTCTGAGCTGGGCTCTGGCTGTAATGACTGGACGAGGGAGAGAGACTCTGTTGAACTTTGGGAGGCTTCGGAAAGAGAGAGCGGCAGCGTTTGTGGGGCTGTGAATGGGGTTGCCTGGATCCTTGAAGAGCAGCAAGAGCTTTTGGTGCTGGCACCTTTGGTGTGGGAGTAACCCCTGGACGTTGGCAGTTTGTGAGCTGGGCTACAGCTGTAATGTTTGGACGAGGGAGAGGGACTCTGTTGAACTTTGTGAGTCTGGAGAAAGAGAGAGCGGCAGCGTTTGTGGGGCTGTGAATGGGGTTGCCTGGATCCTTGAAGAGCAGCAAGAGCTTTTGGTGCTGGCACCTTTGGTGTGGCAGGAATCCCTGGACGTCGGCAGTTTCTGAGCTGGGCTCCAGCTGAACTCAGCGGACGAGGGAGAGAGACTCTGTTGAACTTTGGGAGTCTGGAGAAAGAGAGAGTGGCAGTGTTTGTGGGGCTGTGAATGGGGTTGCCTGGATCCTTGAAGAGCAGCAAGAGCTTTTGGTGCTGGCACCTTTGGTGTGGCAGGAATCCCTGGCCGTTGGCAGTTTCTGAGCTGGGATCCAGCTGTAATGACTGGACGAGGGAGAGAGACTCTGTTGAACTTTGGGAGTCTGGAGAAAGAGAGAGCGGCAGCGTTTGTGGGGCTGTGAATGGGGTTGCCTGGATCCTTGAAGAGCAGCAAGAGCTTTTGGTGCTGGCACCTTTGGTGTGGCAGGAATCCCTGGCCGTTGGCACTTTGTGAGCGGGGTTCCAGCTGTAATGTCTGGACGAGGGAGAGAGACTCTGTTGAACTTTGGGAGTCTGGAGAAAGAGAGAGCGGCAGCGTTTGTGGGGCTGTGAATGGGGTTGCCTGGATCCTTGAAGAGCAGCAAGAGCTTTTGGTGCTGGCACCTTTGGTGTGGCAGGAATCCCTGGATGTTGGCAGTTTCTGAGCTGGGCTCTGGCTGTAATGACTGGACGAGGGAGAGGGACTCTGTTGAACTTTGGGAGGCTTCGGAAAGGAGAGCGGCAGCGTTTGTGGGGCTGTGAATGGGGTTGCCTGGATCCTTGAAGAGCAGCAAGAGCTTTTGGTTCTGGCACCTTTGGTGTGGCAGGAATCTCTGGCCGTTGGCAGTTTCTGAGCTGGGCTCCGGCTGTAATGACTGGACGAGGGAGAGGGACTCTGTTGAACTTTGGGAGTCTGGAGAAAGAGAGAGCGGCAGCGTTTGTGGGGCTGTGAATGGGGTTGCCTGGATCCTTGAAGAGCAGCAAGAGCTCTTGGTGCTGGCACCTTTGGTGTGGCAGGAATCCCTGGCCGTTGGCACTTTCTGAGCTGGGCTCCAGCTGAACTCAGCGGACGAGGGAGAGGGACTCTGTTGAACTTTGGGAGTCTGGAGAAAGAGAGAGTGGTAGTGTTTGTGGGGCTGTGAATGGGGTTGCCTGGATCCTTGAAGAGCAGCAAGAGCTTTTGGTGCTGGCACCTTTGGTGTGGCAGGAATCCCTGGCCGTTGGCAGTTTCTGAGCTGGGTCCAGCTGTAATGACTGGACGAGGGAGAGAGACTCTCTTGTAACTTTGGGAGGCTTCGGAAAGAGAGAGTGGCAGCGTTTGTGGGGCTGTGAATGGGGTTGCCTGGATCCTTGAAGAGCAGCAAGAGCTTTTGGTGCTGGCACCTTTGGTGTGGGAGTAACCCCTGGACATTGGTGGGTTGTGAGCAGGGGTCCAGCTGTAATGTTTGGACGAGGGAGAGAGACTCTGTTGAACTTTGTGAGTCTGGAGAAAGAGAGAGCGGCAGCGTTTGTGGGGCTGTGAATGGGGTTGCCTGGATCCTTGAAGAGCAGCAAGAGCTTTTGGTGCTGGCACCTTTGGTGTGGCAGGAATCCCTGGCCGTTGGCAGTTTCTGAGCTGGGCTCCAGCTGTAATGTGTGGACGAGGGAGAGAGACTCTCTTGAACTTTGGGAGGCTTCGGAAAGAGAGAGTGGCAGCGTTTGTGGGGCTGTGAATGGGGTTGCCTGGATCCTTGAAGAGCAGCAAGAGCTTTTGGTGCTGGCACCTTTGGTGTGGCAGGAATCCCTGGCCGTTGGCAGTTTCTGAGCTGGGCTCCAGCTGTAATGACTGGACGAGGGAGAGAGACTCTGTTGAACTTTGGGAGTCTGGAGAAAGAGAGAGCGGCAGCGTTTGTGGGGCTGTGAATGGGGTTGCCTGGATCCTTGAAGAGCAGCAAGAGCTTTTGGTGCTGGCACCTTTGGTGTGGCAGGAATCCCTGGACGTTGGCAGTTTCTGAGCTGGGCTCCAGCTGAACTCAGCGGACGAGGGAGAGAGACTCTCTTGAACTTTGGGAGTCTGGAGAAAGAGAGAGCGGCAGCGTTTGTGGGGCTGTGAATGGGGTTGCCTGGATCCTTGAAGAGCAGCAAGAGCTTTTGGTGCTGGCACCTTTGGTGTGGCAGGAATCCCTGGATGTTGGCAGTTTCTGAGCTGGGCTCTGGCTGTAATGACTGGACGAGGGAGAGGGACTCTGTTGAACTTTGGGAGTCTGGAGAAAGAGAGAGTGGCAGCGTTTGTGGGGCTGTGAATGGGGTTGCCTGGATCCTTGAAGAGCAGCAAGAGCTTTTGGTGCTGGCACCTTTGGTGTGGCAGGAATCCCTGGCCGTTGGCAGTTTCTGAGCTGGGCTCCGGCTGTAATGTTTGGACGAGGGAGAGGGACTCTGTTGAACTTTGGGAGTCTGGAGAAAGAGAGAGCGGCAGCGTTTGTGGGGCTGTGAATGGGGTTGCCTGGATCCTTGAAGAGCAGCAAGAGCTTTTGGTGCTGGCACCTTTGGTGTGGCAGGAATCCCTGGCCGTTGGCACTTTCTGAGCTGGGCTCCAGCTGATCTCAGCGGACGAGGGAGAGAGACTCTGTTGAACTTTGGGAGTCTGGAGAAAGAGAGAGTGGCAGCGTTTGTGGGGCTGTGAATGGGGTTGCCTGGATCCTTGAAGAGCAGCAAGAGCTTTTGGTGCTGGCACCTTTGGTGTGGGAGTAACCCCTGGCCGTTGGCGGTTTCTGAGCTGGGCTCCGGCTGTAATGTTTGGACGAGGGAGAGAGACTCTGTTGAACTTTGGGAGTCTGGAGAAAGAGAGAGTGGCAGCATTTGTGGGGCTGTGAATGGGGTTGCCTGGATCCTTGAAGAGCAGCAAGAGCTTTTGGTGCTGGCACCTTTGGTGTGGCAGGAATCCCTGGCCGTTGGCACTTTCTGAGCTGGGCTCCAGCTGATATGACTGGACGAGGGAGAGGGACTCTGTTGAACTTTGGGAGTCTGGAGAAAGAGAGAGCGGCAGCGTTTGTGGGGCTGTGAATGGGGTTGCCTGGATCCTTGAAGAGCAGCAAGAGCTTTTGGTGCTGGCACCTTTGGTGTGGCAGGAATCCCTGGACGTTGGCGGTTTCTGAGCAGGGCTCCAGCTGAAATGACTGGACGAGGGAGAGAGACTCTCTTGAACTTTGTGAGTCTGGAGAAAGAGAGAGCGGCAGCGTTTGTGGGGCTGTGAATGGGGTTGCCTGGATCCTTGAAGAGCAGCAAGAGCTTTTGGTGCTGGCACGATTGGTGTTGCAGGAATCCCTGGCCGTTGGCACTTTCTGAGCAGGGCTCCAGCTGAACTCAACCGACGAGGGAGAGGGACTCTGTTGAACTTTGGGAGTCTGGAGAAAGAGAGAGTGGTAGTGTTTGTAGGGCTGTGAATGAGGTTGCCTGGATCCTTGAAGAGCAGCAAGAGCTTTTGGTGCTGGCACCTTTGGTGTGGCAGGAATCCCTGGATGTTGGCAGTTTCTGAGCTGGGCTCCAGCTGTAATGTTTGGATGAGGGAGAGGGACTCTGTTGAACTTTGAGAGGCTTTGGAAAGAGAGAGTGGCAGCGTTTGTGGGGCTGTGAATGGGGTTGCCTGGATCCTTGAAGAGCAGCAAGAGCTTTTGGTGCTGGCACCATTGGTGTGGCAGGAATCCCTGGCCGTTGGCAGTTTCTGAGCTGGGCTCCATCTGTAATGATTGGGGCAAGGAGAGAGACTGTCTTGAACTTTGGGAGTCTGGAGAAAGAGAGAGCAGCAGCGTTTGTGGGGCTGTGAATGGGGTTGCCTGGATCCTTGAAGAGCAGCAAGAGCTTTTGGTGCTGGCACCTTTGGTGTGGCAGGAATCCCTGGCCGTTGGCAGTTTCTGAGCAGGGCTCCAGCTGATATGACTGGACGAGGGAGAGGGACTCTGTTGAACTTTGGGAGTCTGGAGAAAGAGAGAGTGGCAGCGTTTGTGGGGCTGTGAATGGGGTTGCCTGGATCCTTGAAGAGCAGCAAGAGCTTTTGGTGCTGGCACCTTTGGTGTGGCAGGAATCCCTGGATGTTGGCAGTTTCTGAGCGGCGCTCCAGCTGATATGACTGGACAAGGGAGAGAGACTCTGTTGAACTTTGGGAGTCTGGAGAAAGAGAGAGCGGCAGCGTTTGTGGGGCTGTGAATGGGGTTGCCTGGATCCTTGAAGAGCAGCAAGAGCTTTTGGTGCTGGCACCATTGGTGTGGCAGGAATCCCTGGATGTTGGCAGGTTCTGAGCTGGGTCCAGCTGTAATGACTGGACGAGGGAGAGAGACTCTCTTGAACTTTGGGAGTCTGGAGAAAGAGAGAGTGGCAGCGTTTGTGGGGCTGTGAATGGGGTTGCCTGGATCCTTGAAGAGCAGCAAGAGCTTTTGGTGCTGGCACCTTTGGTGTGGGAGTAACCCCTGGACGTTGGCGGGTTTTGAGCGGGGCTCCAGCTGTAATGTTTGGACGAGGGAGAGAGACTCTGTTGAACTTTGTGAGTCTGGAGAAAGAGAGAGCGGCAGCGTTTGTGGGGCTGTGAATGGGGTTGCCTGGATCCTTGAAGAGCAGCAAGAGCTTTTGGTGCTGGCACCTTTGGTGTGGGAGTAACCCCTGGCCGTTGGCACTTTCTGAGCTGGGCTCCAGCTGTAATGTTTGGACGATGGATGGAGACTCTGTTGAACTTTGGGAGGCTTCGGAAAGAGAGAGTGGCAGCGCTTGTGGGGCTGTGAATGGGGTTGCCTGGATCCTTGAAGAGCAGCAAGAGCTTTTGGTTCTGGCACCTTTGGTGTGGCAGGAATCCCTGGACGTTGGCGGTTTTCGAGCAGGGCTCCAGCTGAACTCAGCGGACGAGGGAGAGAGTCTCTCTTGAACTTTGGGAGTCTGGAGAAAGAGAGAGCGGCAGCGTTTGTGGGGCTGTGAATGGGGTTGCCTGGATCCTTGAAGAGCAGCAAGAGCTTTTGGTGCTGGCACAATTGGTGTTGCAGGAATCCCTGGCCGTTGGCACTTTCTGAGCAGGGCTCCAGCTGAACTCAACCGACGAGGGACAGGGACTCTGTTGAACTTTGGGAGTCTGGAGAAAGAGAGAGTGGTAGTGTTTGTAGGGCTGTGAATGAGGTTGCCTGGATCCTTGAAGAGCAGCAAGAGCTTTTGGTGCTGGCACCTTTGGTGTGGGAGTAACCCCTGGACGTTGGCAGTTTCTGAGCTGGGCTCCAGCTGTAATGTTTGGACGAGGGAGAGAGACTCTGTTGAACTTTGGGAGGCTTCGGAAAGAGAGAGTGGCAGCGTTTGTGGGGCTGTGAATGGGGTTGCCTGGATCCTTGAAGAGCAGCAAGAGCTTTTGGTGCTGGCACCTTTGGTGTGGCAGGAATCCCTGGATGTTGGCAGTTTCTGAGCAGGGCTGCAGCTGTAATGACTGGACGAGGGAGAGGGACTCTGTTGAACTTTGAGAGGCTTCGGAAAGAGAGAGTGGCAGCGTTTGTGGGGCTGTGAATGGGGTTGCCTGGATCCTTGAAGAGCAGCAAGAGCTTTTGGTGCTGGCACCTTTGGTGTGGCAGGAATCCCTGGCCGTTGGCATTTTCTGAGCGGGGATACGGCTGTAATGACTGGACCAGGGAGAGGGACTCTGTTGAACTTTGGGAGTCTGGAGAAAGAGAGAGCAGCAGCGTTTGTGGGGCTGTGAATGGGGTTGCCTGGATCCTTGAAGAGCAGCAAGAGCTTTTGGTGCTGGCACCTTTGGTGTGGCAGGAATCCCTGGCCGTTGGCAGTTTCTGAGCTGGGCTCCAGCTGTAATGACTGGACGAGGGAGAGAGACTCTGTTGAACTTTGGGAGTCTGGAGAAAGAGAGAGTGGCAGCGTTTGTGGGGCTGTGAATGGGGTTGCCTGGATCCTTGAAGAGCAGCAAGAGCTTTTGGTGCTGGCACCTTTGGTGTGGCAGGAATCCCTGGCCGTTGGCACTTTCTGAGCTGCGCTCCAGCTGTAATGACTGGACAAGGGAGAGAGACTCTGTTGAACTTTGGGAGCCTGGAGAAAGAGAGAGCGGCAGTGTTTGTGGGGCTGTGAATGGGGTTGCCTGGATCCTTGAAGAGCAGCAAGAGCTTTTGGTGCTGGCACCTTTGGTGTGGCAGGAATCCCTGGCCGTTGGCACTTTCTGAGCAGGGCTCCAGCTGATATGACTGGACGAGGGAGAGAGACTCTGTTGAACTTTGGGAGTCTGGAGAAAGAGAGAGCGGCAGCGTTTGTGGGGCTGTGAATGGGGTTGCCTGGATCCTTGAAGAGCAGCAAGAGCTTTTGGTGCTGGCACCTTTGGTGTGGGAGGAATCCCTGGACGTTGGCGGTTTTTGAGCAGGGCTCCAGCTGAACTCAGCGGACGAGGGAGAGAGTCTCTCTTGAACTTTGGGAGTCTGGAGAAAGAGAGAGCGGCAGCGTTTGTGGGGCTGTGAATGGGGTTGCCTGGATCCTTGAAGAGCAGCAAGAGCTTTTGGTGCTGGCACCTTTGGTGTGGCAGGAATCCCTGGACGTTGGCACTTTCTGAGCAGGGCTCCAGCTGAACTCAACCGACGAGGGAGAGGGACTCTGTTGAACTTTGGGAGTCTGGAGAAAGAGAGAGTGGTAGTGTTTGTAGGGCTGTGAATGGGGTTGCCTGGATCCTTGAAGAGCAGCAAGAGCTTTTGGTGCTGGCACCTTTGGTGTGGCAGGAATCCCTGGATGTTGGCAGTTTCTGAGCTGGGCTCCAGCTGTAATGTTTGGATGAGGGAGAGGGACTCTGTTGAACTTTGAGAGGCTTTGGAAAGAGAGAGTGGCAGCGTTTGTGGGGCTGTGAATGGGGTTGCCTGGATCCTTGAAGAGCAGCAAGAGCTTTTGGTGCTGGCACCATTGGTGTGGCAGGAATCCCTGGCCGTTGGCAGTTTCTGAGCTGGGCTCCATCTGTAATGATTGGGGCAAGGAGAGAGACTGTATTGAACTTTGGGAGTCTGGAGAAAGAGAGAGCAGCAGCGTTTGTGGGGCTGTGAATGGGGTTGCCTGGATCCTTGAAGAGCAGCAAGAGCTTTTGGTGCTGGCACCTTTGGTGTGGCAGGAATCCCTGGCCGTTGGCACTTTCTGAGCTGGGCTCCAGCTGATATGACTGGACGACGGAGAGAGACTCTGATGAACTTTGGGAGTCTGGAGAAAGAGAGAGTGGCAGCGTTTGTGGGGCTGTGAATGGGGTTGCCTGGATCCTTGAAGAGCAGCAAGAGCTTTTGGTGCTGGCACCTTTGGTGTGGCAGGAATCCCTGGCCGTTGGCAGTTTCTGAGCTGGGATCCAGCTGTAATGACTGGACGAGGGAGAGAGACTCTGTTGAACTTTGGGAGTCTGGAGAAAGAGAGAGTGGCAGCGTTTGTGGGGCTGTGAATGGGGTTGCCTGGATCCTTGAAGAGCAGCAAGAGCTTTTGGTGCTGGCACCATTGGTGTGGCAGGAATCCCTGGATGTTGGCAGGTTCTGAGCTGGGTCCAGCTGTAATGTTTGGACGAGGGAGAGAGACTCTGTTGAACTTTGTGAGTCTGGAGAAAGAGAGAGCGGCAGCGTTTGTGGGGCTGTGAATGGGGTTGCCTGGATCCTTGAAGAGCAGCAAGAGCTTTTGGTGCTGGCACCTTTGGTGTGGGAGTAACCCCTGGACGTTGGCAGTTTCTGAGCTGGGCTCCAGCTGTAATGTTTGGACGATGGATGGAGACTCTGTTGAACTTTGGGAGGCTTCGGAAAGAGAGAGTGGCAGCGCTTGTGGGGCTGTGAATGGGGTTGCCTGGATCCTTGAAGAGCAGCAAGAGCTTTTGGTGCTGGCACCTTTGGTGTGGCAGGAATCCCTGGACGTTGGCGGTTTTCGAGCAGGGCTCCAGCTGAACTCAGCGGACGAGGGAGAGAGTCTCTCTTGAACTTTGGGAGTCTGGAGAAAGAGAGAGCGGCAGCGTTTGTGGGGCTGTGAATGGGGTTGCCTGGATCCTTGAAGAGCAGCAAGAGCTTTTGGTGCTGGCACGATTGGTGTTGCAGGAATCCCTGGCCGTTGGCACTTTCTGAGCAGGGCTCCAGCTGAACTCAACCGACGAGGGAGAGGGACTCTGTTGAACTTTGGGAGTCTGGAGAAAGAGAGAGTGGTAGTGTTTGTAGGGCTGTGAATGGGGTTGCCTGGATCCTTGAAGAGCAGCAAGAGCTTTTGGTGCTGGCACCTTTGGTGTGGGAGTAACCCCTGGGCGTTGGCAGTTTCTGAGCTGGGCTCCAGCTGTAATGTTTGGACGAGGGAGAGAGACTCTGTTGAACTTTGGGAGGCTTCGGAAAGAGAGAGCGGCAGCGTTTGTGGGGCTGTGAATGGGGTTGCCTGGATCCTTGAAGAGCAGCAAGAGCTTTTGGTGCTGGCACCTTTGGTGTGGCAGGAATCCCTGGACGTTGGCACTTTCTGAGCTGGGCTCCAGCTGTAATGACTGGACGAGGGAGAGTGACTCTGTTGAACTTTGGGAGGCTTCGGAAAGAGAGAGTGGCAGCGTTTGTGGGGCTGTGAATGGGGTTGCCTGGATCCTTGAAGAGCAGCAAGAGCTTTTGGTGCTGGCACCATTGGTGTGGCAGGAATCCCTGGCCGTTGGCAGTTTCTGAGCTGGGCTCCATCTGTAATGATTGGGGCAAGGAGAGAGACTGTATTGAACTTTGGGAGTCTGGAGAAAGAGAGAGCAGCAGCGTTTGTGGGGCTGTGAATGGGGTTGCCTGGATCCTTGAAGAGCAGCAAGAGCTTTTGGTGCTGGCACCTTTGGTGTGGCAGGAATCCCTGGCCGTTGGCAGTTTCTGAGCTGGGCTCCAGCTGTAATGACTGGACGAGGGAGAGAGACTGTATTGAACTTTGGGAGTCTGGAGAAAGAGAGAGTGGCAGCATTTGTGGGGCTGTGAATGGGGTTGCCTGGATCCTTGAAGAGCAGCAAGAGCTTTTGGTGCTGGCACCTTTGGTGTGGCAGGAATCCCTGGCCGTTGGCACTTTCAGAGCGGCGCTCCAGCTGTAATGACTGGACAAGGGAGAGAGACTCTGTTGAACTTTGGGAGCCTGGAGAAAGAGAGAGCGGCAGCGTTTGTGGGGCTGTGAATGGGGTTGCCTGGATCCTTGAAGAGCAGCAAGAGCTTTTGGTGCTGGCACCTTTGGTGTGGCAGGAATCCCTGGCCGTTGGCAGTTTCTGAGCTGGGCTCCAGCTGTAATGTTTGGACGAGTGAGAGAGACTCTGTTGAACTTTGGGAGTCTGGAGAAAGAGAGAGCGGCAGCGTTTGTGGGGCTGTGAATGGGGTTGCCTGGATCCTTGAAGAGCAGCAAGAGCTTTTGGTGCTGGCACCTTTGGTGTGGGAGTCACCCCTGGACGTTGGCACTTTGTGAGCGGGGTTCCAGCTGTAATGACTGGACGAGGGAGAGAGACTCTCTTGAACTTTGTGAGTCTGGAGAAAGAGAGAGCGGCAGCGTTTGTGGGGCTGTGAATGGGGTTGCCTGGATCCTTGAAGAGCAGCAAGAGCTTTTGGTGCTGGCACCTTTGGTGTGGGAGTAACCCCTGGACATTGGTGGGTTGTGAGCAGGGGTCCAGCTGTAATGTTTAGACGAGGGAGAGAGACTCTGTTGAACTTTGTGAGTCTGGAGAAAGAGAGAGCGGCAGCGTTTGTGGGGCTGTGAATGGGGTTGCCTGGATCCTTGAAGAGCAGCAAGAGCTTTTGGTGCTGGCACCTTTGGTGTGGCAGGAATCCCTGGCCGTTGGCGGTTTCTGAGCTGGGTCCAGCTGTAATGTGTGGACGACGGAGAGAGACTCTCTCGAACTTTGGGAGGCTTCGGAAAGAGAGAGTGGCAGCGTTTGTGGGGCTGTGAATGGGGTTGCCTGGATCCTTGAAGAGCAGCAAGAGCTTTTGGTGCTGGCACCTTTGGTGTGGCAGGAATCCCTGGCCGTTGGCAGTTTCTGAGCTGGGCTCCAGCTGATATGACTGGACGAGGGAGAGAGACTCTCTTGAACTTTGGGAGTCTGGAGAAAGAGAGAGCGGCAGCGTTTGTGGGGCTGTGAATGGGGTTGCCTGGATCCTTGAAGAGCAGCAAGAGCTTTTTGTGCTGGCACGATTGGTGTTGCAGGAATCCCTGGCGGTTGGCACTTTCTGAGCAGGGCTCCAGCTGAACTCAACCGACGAGGGACAGGGACTCTGTTGAACTTTGGGAGTCTGGAGAAAGAGAGAGTGGTAGTGTTTGTAGGGCTGTGAATGGGGTTGCCTGGATCCTTGAAGAGCAGCAAGAGCTTTTGGTGCTGGCACCTTTGGTGTGGCAGGAATCCCTGGATGTTGGCAGTTTCTGAGCAGGGCTGCAGCTGTAATGACTGGACCAGGGAGAGGGACTCTGTTGAACTTTGGGAGGCTTCGGAAAGAGAGAGTGGCAGCGTTTGTGGGGCTGTGAATGGGGTTGCCTGGATCCTTGAAGAGCAGCAAGAGCTTTTGGTGCTGGCACCTTTGGTGTGGCAGGAATCCCTGGCCGTTGGCAGTTTCTGAGCTGGGCTCCGGCTGTAATGTTTGGACGAGGGAGAGGGACTCTGTTGAACTTTGGGAGTCTGGAGAAAGAGAGAGTGGCAGCGTTTGTGGGGCTGTGAATGGGGTTGCCTGGATCCTTGAAGAGCAGCAAGAGCTTTTGGTGCTGGCACCTTTGGTGTGGCAGGAATCCCTGGATGTTGGCAGTTTCTGAGCGGCGCTCCAGCTGTAATGACTGGACAAGGGAGAGAGACTCTGTTGAACTTTGGGAGCCTGGAGAAAGAGAGAGTGGCAGCGTTTGTGGGGCTGTGAATGGGGTTGCCTGGATCCTTGAAGAGCAGCAAGAGCTTTTGGTGCTGGCACCTTTGGTGTGGCAGGAATCCCTGGCCGTTGGCAGGTTCTGAGCTGGGTCCAGCTGTAATGACTGGACGAGGGAGAGAGACTCTCTTGAACTTTGGGAGGCTTCGGAAAGAGAGAGCGGCAGCGTTTGTGGGGCTGTGAATGGGGTTGCCTGGATCCTTGAAGAGCAGCAAGAGCTTTTGGTGCTGGCACCTTTGGTGTGGGAGTAACCCCTGGACGTTGGCGGGTTTTGAGCAGGGCTCCAGCTGTAATGTTTGGACGAGGGAGAGAGACTCTGTTGAACTTTGGGAGTCTGGAGAAAGAGAGAGCGGCAGCATTTGTGGGGCTGTGAATGGGGTTGCCTGGATCCTTGAAGAGCAGCAAGAGCTTTTGGTTCTGGCACCTTTGGTGTGGGAGTAACCCCTGGACGTTGGCAGGTTCTGAGCTGGGCTCCAGCTGTAATGTTTGGACGAGGGATGGAGACTCTGTTGAACTTTGGGAGGCTTCGGAACGAGAGAGTGGCAGCGTTTGTAGGGCTGTGAATGAGGTTGCCTGGATCCTTGAAGAGCAGCAAGAGCTTTTGGTGCTGGCACCTTTGGTGTGGCAGGAATCCCTGGATGTTGGCAGTTTCTGAGCTGGGCTGCAGCTGTAATGACTGGACGAGGGAGAGGGACTCTGTTGAACTTTGAGAGGCTTCGGAAAGAGAGAGTGGCAGCGTTTGTGGGGCTGTGAATGGGGTTGCCTGGATCCTTGAAGAGCAGCAAGAGCTTTTGGTGCTGGCACCATTGGTGTGGCAGGAATCCCTGGCCGTTGGCAGTTTCTGAGCTGGGCTCCATCTGTAATGATTGGGGCAAGGAGAGAGACTGTATTGAACTTTGGGAGTCTGGAGAAAGAGAGAGCGGCAGCGTTTGTGGGGCTGTGAATGGGGTTGCCTGGATCCTTGAAGAGCAGCAAGAGCTTTTGGTGCTGGCACCTTTGGTGTGGCAGGAATCCCTGGCCGTTGGCAGTTTCTGAGCTGGGCTCCAGCTGTAATGACTGGACGAGGGAGAGAGACTGTATTGAACTTTGGGAGTCTGGAGAAAGAGAGAGCGGCAGCGTTTGTGGGGCTGTGAATGGGGTTGCCTGGATCCTTGAAGAGCAGCAAGAGCTTTTGGTGCTGGCACCTTTGGTGTGGCAGGAATCCCTGGATGTTGGCAGTTTCTGAGCTGGGCTCTGGCTGTAATGACTGGACGAGGGAGAGAGACTCTGTTGAACTTTGGGAGGCTTCGGAAAGAGAGAGCGGCAGCGTTTGTGGGGCTGTGAATGGGGTTGCCTGGATCCTTGAAGAGCAGCAAGAGCTTTTGGTGCTGGCACCTTTGGTGTGGCAGGAATCCCTGGCCGTTGGCAGTTTCTGAGCTGGGCTCCATCTGTAATGATTGGGGCAAGGAGAGAGACTGTATTGAACTTTGGGAGTCTGGAGAAAGAGAGAGTGGCAGCGTTTGTGGGGCTGTGAATGGGGTTGCCTGGATCCCTGAAGAGCAGCAAGAGCTTTTGGTGCTGGCACCATTGGTGTGGTAGAATCCCTGGATGTTGGCAGGTTCTGAGCTGGGTCCAGCTGTAACGTGTGGACGAGGGAGAGAGACTGTATTGAACTTTGGGAGTCTGGAGAAAGAGAGAGCGGCAGCGTTTGTGGGGCTGTGAATGGGGTTGCCTGGATCCTTGAAGAGCAGCAAGAGCTTTTGGTGCTGGCACCATTGGTGTGGTAGAATCCCTGGATGTTGGCAGGTTCTGAGCTGGGTCCAGCTGTAATGACTGGACGAGGGAGAGAGACTGTGTTGAACTTTGGGAGTCTGGAGAAAGAGAGAGCGGCAGCGTTTGTGGGGCTGTGAATGGGGTTGCCTGGATCCTTGAAGAGCAGCAAGAGCTTTTGGTGCTGGCACCTTTGGTGTGGGAGTCACCCCTGGACGTTGGCACTTTGTGAGCGGGGTTCCAGCTGTAATGTTTGGACGAGGGAGAGAGACTCTGTTGAACTTTGGGAGTCTGGAGAAAGAGAGAGCGGCAGCGTTTGTGGGGCTGTGAATGGGGTTGCCTGGATCCTTGAAGAGCAGCAAGAGCTTTTGGTGCTGGCACCATTGGTGTGGCAGGAATCCCTGGATGTTGGCAGGTTCTGAGCTGGGTCCAGCTGTAATGACTGGACGAGGGAGAGAGACTCTGTTGAACTTTGGGAGGCTTCGGAAAGAGAGAGCGGCAGCGTTTGTGGGGCTGTGAATGGGGTTGCCTGGATCCTTGAAGAGCAGCAAGAGCTTTTGGTGCTGGCACCTTTGGTGTGGCAGGAATCCCTGGCCGTTGGCAGTTTCTGAGCAGGGCTGCAGCTGTAATGACTGGACCAGGGAGAGGGACTCTGTTGAACTTTTAGAGGCTTCGGAAAGAGAGAGTGGCAGCGTTTGTGGGGCTGTGAATGGGGTTGCCTGGATCCTTGAAGAGCAGCAAGAGCTTTTGGTTCTGGCACCATTGGTGTGGCAGGAATCCCTGGCCGTTGGCAGTTTCTGAGCTGGGCTCCAGCTGTAATGACTGGACGAGGGAGAGGGACTGTATTGAACTTTGGGAGTCTGGAGAAAGAGAGAGTGGCAGCATTTGTGGGGCTGTGAATGGGGTTGCCTGGATCCTTGAAGAGCAGCAAGAGCTTTTGGTGCTGGCACCTTTGGTGTGGCAGGAATCCCTGGACTTTGGCAGTTTCTGAGCGGCGCTCCAGCTGTAATGACTGGACAAGGGAGAGAGACTCTGTTGAACTTTGGGAGTCTGGAGAAAGAGAGAGCGGCAGCGTTTGTGGGGCTGTGAATGGGGTTGCCTGGATCCTTGAAGAGCAGCAAGAGCTTTTGGTGCTGGCACCTTTGGTGTGGGAGTAACCCCTGGACGTTGGCGGGTTTTGAGCTGGGCTCCAGCTGTAATGTTTGGACGAGGGAGAGAGACTCTGTTGTAACTTTGGGAGTCTGGAGAAAGAGAGAGTGGCAGCGTTTGTGGGGCTGTGAATGGGGTTGCCTGGATCCTTGAAGAGCAGCAAGAGCTTTTGGTGCTGGCACCTTTGGTGTGGCAGGAATCCCTGGACGTTGGCACTTTCTGAGCAGGGCTCCAGCTGATATGACTGGACGACGGAGAGAGACTCTGATGAACTTTGGGAGCCTGGAGAAAGAGAGAGTGGCAGCGTTTGTGGGGCTGTGAATGGGGTTGCCTGGATCCTTGAAGAGCAGCAAGAGCTTTTGGTGCTGGCACCTTTGGTGTGGCAGGAATCCCTGGCCGTTGGCAGTTTCTGAGCTGGGCTCCGGCTGTAATGTTTGGACGAGGGAGAGAGACTCTGTTGAACTTTGGGAGTCTGGAGAAAGAGAGAGCGGCAGCGTTTGTGGGGCTGTGAATGGGGTTGCCTGGATCCTTGAAGAGCAGCAAGAGCTTTTGGTGCTGGCACCTTTGGTGTGGCAGGAATCCCTGGCCGTTGGCAGTTTCTGAGCTGGGCTCCAGCTGAACTCAGCGGACGAGGGAGAGGGACTCTGTTGAACTTTGTGAGTCTGGAGAAAGAGAGAGTGGCAGCGTTTGTGGGGCTGTGAATGGGGTTGCCTGGATCCTTGAAGAGCAGCAAGAGCTTTTGGTTCTGGCACCTTTGGTGTGGCAGGAATCCCTGGACGTTGGCGGTTTTTGAGCAGGGCTCCAGCTGTAATGTTTGGACGAGGGAGAGGGACTCTCTTGAACTTTGGGAGTCTGGAGAAAGAGAGAGTGGCAGCGTTTGTGGGGCTGTGAATGGGGTTGCCTGGATCCTTGAAGAGCAGCAAGAGCTTTTGGTTCTGGCACCTTTGGTGTGGCAGGAATCCCTGGCCGTTGGCAGTTTCTGAGCTGGGCTCCAGCTGTAATGTTTGGACGAGGGAGAGAGACTCTGTTGAACTTTGTGAGTCTGGAGAAAGAGAGAGCGGCAGCGTTTGTGGGGCTGTGAATGGGGTTGCCTGGATCCTTGAAGAGCAGCAAGAGCTTTTGGTGCTGGCACCTTTGGTGTGGCAGGAATCCCTGGCCGTTGGCAGTTTCTGAGCGGGGATACGGCTGTAATGTTTGGACGAGGGAGAGGGACTCTGTTGAACTTTGGGAGTCTGGAGAAAGAGAGAGCGGCAGCGTTTGTGGGGCTGTGAATGGGGTTGCCTGGATCCTTGAAGAGCAGCAAGAGCTTTTGGTGCTGGCACCTTTGGTGTGGCAGGAATCCCTGGCCGTTGGCACTTTCTGAGCTGGGCTCCAGCTGAACTCAGTGGACGAGGGAGAGGGACTCTGTTGAACTTTGGGAGTCTGGAGAAAGAGAGAGTGGTAGTGTTTGTAGGGCTGTGAATGGGGTTGCCTGGATCCTTGAAGAGCAGCAAGAGCTTTTGGTGCTGGCACCTTTGGTGTGGCAGGAATCCCTGGCCGTTGGCACTTTCTGAGCTGGGCTGCAGCTGTAATGACTGGACGAGGGAGAGGGACTCTGTTGAACTTTGAGAGGCTTCGGAAAGAGAGAGTGGCAGCGTTTGTGGGGCTGTGAATGGGGTTGCCTGGATCCTTGAAGAGCAGCAAGAGCTTTTGGTGCTGGCACCTTTGGTGTGGGAGTAACCCCTGGACGTTGGCGGTTTTGGAGCAGGGCTCCAGCTGTAATGTTTGGACGAGGGAGAGAGACTCTGATGAACTTTGGGAGTCTGGAGAAAGAGAGAGCGGCAGCGTTTGTGGGGCTGTGAATGGGGTTGCCTGGATCCTTGAAGAGCAGCAAGAGCTTTTGGTGCTGGCACCTTTGGTGTGGCAGGAATCCCTGGCCGTTGGCAGTTTCTGAGCTGGGCTCCAGCTGATATGACTGGACGAGGGAGAGAGACTCTGTTGAACTTTGGGAGTCTGGAGAAAGAGAGAGCGGCAGCGTTTGTGGGGCTGTGAATGGGGTTGCCTGGATCCTTGAAGAGCAGCAAGAGCTTTTGGTGCTGGCACCTTTGGTGTGGCAGTAACCCCTGGACGTTGGCAGTTTTTGAGCGGGGATACGGCTGTAATGTTTGGACGAGGGAGAGGGACTCTGTTGAACTTTGGGAGTCTGGAGAAAGAGAGAGCGGCAGCGTTTGTGGGGCTGTGAATGGGGTTGCCTGGATCCTTGAAGAGCAGCAAGAGCTTTTGGTGCTGGCACCTTTGGTGTGGCAGGAATCCCTGGCCGTTGGCAGTTTCTGAGCTGGGCTCCGGCTGTAATGTCTGGACGAGGGAGAGGGACTCTGTTGAACTTTGGGAGTCTGGAGAAAGAGAGAGCGGCAGCGTTTGTGGGGCTGTGAATGGGGTTGCCTGGATCCTTGAAGAGCAGCAAGAGCTTTTGGTGCTGGCACCTTTGGTGTGGGAGTAACCCCTGGACATTAGCAGTTTCTGAGCGGGGTTCCAGCTGTTATCTAATTTCTGGTATTTTATCCCTTTTTTCTTATTATAAGAGTCATGCATATTTTTGTGACTTCTATTTCATGCTTAATATCTACCCATTACTAGCTAATGGCAATCTAAGCAGGGCCCCTGTGTAGTGGCATTTCTTTTTGGACATGAAATTTAATGATCCCTTCTGAATTAATTTTTTTCAAAATTTTTCTTGCATGTGAATGCCGCTCACCTTGACACACCTCGCTTGCTTCTCCAAGTGGGAGTCAATACCAGAAATTCAAGAAGAGTAGGGATAGTCATTTTTTGAAGAAGTTCTCCTCTGAGTTTGGCTTCCAAATATGAACTTTTAAGAGGAGAGTAGACATCAGACATAATAGCAAATGCGAGCGTCTCCCTGGAAATAATCCAAATGCTCTGTGGCTCTTCTGTCATAAGCACTGGTCTTTTGGAAATTTTTGTGCACGTTCTCAATGTTTACTGTGAGCCACCTCTTGCTATGGTTCTTACTGAAACTGCAGCGAGCGAGCCTAGGAGTGACAGGTACATGACCATCCTAAAAAACAATTAGAAGAAATCTCGTGATACCTTCTCATTTCAATAAGAAAAACTACACTGTGGTGTAGCCAAGGACACTCACACTTTTGTCACCGTCACTGATCTGGAGGCCTCTAAGCATAGTGTTTTTTCCAAGCTGAAGCACTGATCCTTTTGGAACAAGGCTCAGAAGCTTTTTTTTACTGCACCCCAAGCTGTATTCTATAATGCCTTTCAGTGTAAGAAGGTTGTTCCATAGGGCCTGAAAGAGCCAATGTCGCTGCTGATTGGCAGCTTACCTCAAACCTGGGTGCTAGGGGAGGAAGCAATGAAGAACAATTTGATTTAAGTGCAGCCATTCACTTAATCTAGTGAAGAGCATTTTCATCACGTCATGTTACTCAAAATTTTTTTTCCTCAACATCCCACACCCCCCAGCCCCCGGTGCACACATTCTTCAAGAGAGCTAGCAGTTTTCTTAGAACAATGCCTACTTGCTGAGCACTCCCAGTTCTGTTCTTCTGCACAGACAGCATCTGTGTTTTGTCAGAGCAGTGGTCCATCCAGACCAATCTTGCATCCAAAAATCAATCGATGGCTAGTGATGAAGAGAATATGGCACAGAGCAAGGTCACAAAGACATCGTCTCCCTTTTATCCCCTAGCCTTCAGCAGCTAAGATATTTATCGCAGAGCACCAGGTTCCCTTCAGATGGCTTTCGTGATGTGAATCAAAGGAAAAAGATATAGAGTGGGAAGATGAAGAAGTAATCATAAGTGATACAGAGAAATACCTCATGGGAACCTGCAATGAACAGAATCGCTGCCTCTGTCGTGTTCCTTTTTGAATGGAAACCCACTGGCATTTAGTGTTCTCAAGGAGCAGAACCCTTGCCTGCCTCTAGTCATGAAGCTTTATTCTTGCTCGGCAACCCTGCGCAAGGGCGCAAAAGAACATTCTCAAAATCAGTACATGAAGTATGGATTTTTAAGCTCTGTATTTCTCAGGATATTTTCAAGATTCCACCAACTACGTATGTTATGACTCAGATACCACTGATGAAGTGGGCAAAAATTTACCGTATATTTTACATATGAAATTGCTTGGCAATTACAAATATGTGTGTTTTCCAGGTGAAAGTTCATCATTGATCTAGTTTGTCAGCTGTATGGGGGGAAGTGGAGCAGAATATAATTTTAACAGAGCAGATATCCAGCTATGTACAGCAGGCTCTGATCCACATGCCACTTGCATTTCTCAGGTGCCACATTTTACATAATCGTCATATTAGCAGATGAATTTTACAGGGTTTTTTTTATACGTAGAGAGAGAAGACAGAAATAATATAAGTGCTTTTGTTGCGTTTGGCCCAGACCAGATACCAGGCTGAAGTAAATTAGAGTGTCTTCACAGCAGGTTGGAACACAAGGTCTCAGTCCTACTTCTCCTGGGAAATCTCTTGATAATCATCCATCAAGTTGAGCCACATCAGTTCTTTTCCAGCAGGACAAAGATGCTCCCAGACTAGCTGCAAGGCAGTGTTAATTTTTGTTTCCAGAGGGTGTTTTCTCTTAGCTCCATCGCAGTTCACCAGCAGCAGGGCAGGAGCACTTCAGTTAGCTGGGTACCTCCACACACACATATTAAGCAAAATTAGTACACTGGCAGTGGTTTTTTCCTGCAACAATTAAATCAGAGAGATTGCGTCACCATCAAAGCAACAACACACTTGCTGCAAGATACACAGTGGAGCTGCAACAAACTGCGAGGTCCTTAGTGAAGAGACCAGGAAATGAAAAGTAGAGAAAAATTGTCATTTAGGCTTGGGATCTGGGAGTAAAGACGTCTTGAGAGTTGCCATAATTAAGGACGCGAAATCCCAGTAAAGACTGCCTGAGACTTCAGGCAAAAGAAGGCACCTCAGAGCACCGCCAGTTACCAGGCTTTATATCTGCTGTATGTTCATACAGTGCAGCAGGAAAAAAAAAATTTTGATATACCAATTAGTAATACTGAATTGCCATGAGCTAGTTTCATGATCCAGCCTTCTCATTGCTCTCCAGACTTTGTGAAAGTGCTTCCGCAAGCCCTAATCCCGTAGTCTTTGACTTCCCACAGGACTGATTTTAGCTTACACCAGTAAGAAGCACATTATGACAAATAGCTAATATCCATAAGTATCTCATGAGAGAGATGGTTTCCTTTATAGCCACATGCTACAGCAGGCAGGAAGTATACTCCACGGAATTCTGCAGGGCACATTACATACACATATTTTCACATATTGAATATACACTCTAAGTAATGTCTTAAGTATGTTTTCACCTGCGCAATTTACTGTCCAGAGCGAGAAGTTTCCCTGATGTACTTATGAAGGAAATTTATCCCACATCATGTGTAAGAGTCTGAAGTGTTAAGAACATTTGTCTCAAAGCTTGCTTGGGTGATGTAAGAGTCTGAAGTGTTAAGAACAATTGTCTCAAAGCTTGCTTGGGTGTGTTTATCTGATAAGACTGGACAGCAGACCGCTATTCTGTCTGATAAGGCCCAAGGGCGGACCATTCTTTGGCTTATCAAGTGCCACTATCTTGCAAAGAGATGTGCAAACTTGCTCAAGCTGCAGGCCATTCTTTGGCTTATCAGGTACCATTAACTTGCAAGGGAACATGCAAACTTGCTGAAGCAGCAGGCCATTCTTTGGCTTATCAGGCACCACCAAGAATGGGGACACCAACTGATATCCGGGCCAGGCCACTTGCCCACCAGCAATACATATTGTGTGACTAGATGTGCATGTGTGGCATACGTGATGTTGCTCTGGGTAACCAAATGGAAATGAGAGGGCAAACTCCCTCTCCAACATGGGATAACAAGACAGGACAACGAAACCAGAAGTAGGCAGAAAGAAGAAAGAAGAGGAAGAAAGAAATGAAGAAAGAAATGGAAGAAGAAGAAAGAAAGGAAGAAAGAAATGGAAGAAGAAGAAAGAAAGGAAGAAAGAAATGGAAGAAGAAGCTTTTCCACCTCTGAAGAACTAAAAGAAGAAGAAGCCTTTCCACCACCAAAGAACTGAAGACTGAGGACCAACGGGACGCTGCTGGATCCAGGGTGGTGACTATCCTTTGCTTACCTCTCTGATCGCTTGCTCATTTTCCTCCTAATATTTCCTTCCTTTCCTATCGCTTTATTCTTCCATATTTACCTAATAAAACATCTGATTGGCAGCATATGACCTCGTTTGTGTCTTAATTTCGCCCTTGGGATCATTACCTGACTATCAGGCTGGGTCGTAACATCATGTATTTTTTTTTAATAAGGATTTTTATTGTCCTTCAGAAATGCTGCAACCAGATAACACTTTGGTGGTGGACTTTTTGAGACTCAACTGTTTAGACTATAAATATAAAAAATAATATATAACTATAAAGAATATATGTGATATAGCTAGAAAGTTTCCGTCTAAGCAACAGTATTTAGAGAATCATCAGGAAATGCAATGACAGGGAAGAGGGTACACCTGCTCCACTAGGGAAAGGTTATCCCAGTGATAAAAGGCTCCTATGCGTGCAGAACATGCTACATCTGTCAGATCCCCAGGAATGACGGTCCTAAAACTAACTCCTTGGTCTGCTATCTTCTTCATGTGAGAGCAGAGCAGGCACTGCTTCCTTTGGCTCACACATCTAATTTTCAGATCTCCCTTGCTAGAGTTCTGTAGCCTGCAAATTCCTTCGATTAGGGACTGTCTCTATGAGACACTTCTCAAAGGGAGATACACAGGGCTGGCTCCTTGACGAAGGCTCCTGGTTGACATGGAAACATAAATAATAAACATAACTATAAGAATAAAGCACTCTGACAGTGATGAATCATAAAGCAGCCTAAAAAAAGACGTTTAATCTGCTGAGAAACGAAAGTTTTGATTTCTACTCTTACTGCCCATATTCTCTTTTTTTCATATAAAAATACATATATATACATATATATTTATATATCTATATGTGAACTTCAAAGAAAAAAAGGCAGACTCTTTTCATATTTCACTGCAGCTTTTCTTTGTGGTGACAGATCTGTTACATAAAGTTTACTGCGAGTTTTCAAAAGAATTGTTACCTGTCTCCCATATAGAGGCTTTCGTTACTGCAAACAGATGATCTTCCTTCTAAATGTTACTTCAGGTGACTCAGAATACACTCAAATGGAGGACAACTAAATAAGAAGTCTATGGCAGGCTTGCTACACAAATCCCAAGTATAACTGAATACACCCTCAGGTGTATTTTGCATAAATATAGAGCACTGAGTCCACAGCATTAATGCGTTTTGGCTCATACACACAGAACTCAAAAAAAAAAAAGAATGTCATATATACATGGAGCATATATAAAGGCGTGCTTTATATTTGTGACTAAAAGAGTGTTAATAACACACCAGTGTTTTAGTCACTGCTGACCACTGCTTGCACAGCATGAAGATCTTTTTTTCTGACTTGCCCCCACAGGGAGCAGGCTGGGGAAGGGCAAGATGTTGGGAGGGGAAACAACTGGGACAGGTGATCCCCTCAACGGACAAAAGGGATACTGCATACTATATAACTTTGTGCTAAGCAATAAAAGGTGGAGAAAAAGAGGAGGAAAGACGCGTGTTTGTAGTTACGCCGTTTGTTTTCCTAAGGTGCTGGTATATGTGCTGAGGCCCTGCTTTCCTGGAAGAGGATGGACATATTGCTAGATAGTGCAGAAATATTGTTGTCACCATGTGAAGAGACAAGAGGTGGAATTTTATTTCATGTGTAACTTTTTTCTTCTTTGTTTCTTTTGTGATGAGGTAACTTTGATTTTCAGGTGGAAAAATTTTTTGTTGAAGTGCATATGACGAATGTATATTTTTAAGAACAATGCAGTTTCAGAGGCAATACCTGCAAAATATTAGATATAGCTGTCCAGGTTTTGGTAGGGGGTCTGCAACAGTGTCCTCTCTGAGAAGAGGCCAGGGGCTGTGCTATGCTGGACATCATAGATGGCTCCAGGTAACTCCAACAAGGGCACAATGCTGTGAAGACTAAGGCAAAAAAAAAAAAAAAAAGCAAGTAAAGAGCCTAGAAACATGAAGGAGGAAGGGGAGGAGGTGCATCAGCACTGGAACAGAGATTGCTCTGCAGCCCATAAAGAGGACTAAGATATCCACACTGCAGACCATGAAGATCATGCCAGACATGGCAGACACTTTCTGACACGAACTGTGGGCTGTGGAGACCTCCTCTTCCCAAAAATCATACATATTCTAGCGGGGCTATAGCACTCTTGGAGAAGCCTGTTTCTCCACCAAATACAGAGGTAGCCTAAATTATAACTATCACTAAATTGAAATGTTGTACTTAGAGGACAAAAGGTATTGCTTGTGTTGTTTAATTTTGAAACTCTCTTGTTCAGGAATAAATTTTCCTTGCAGTTACAAAATGATAGATTCAGTTTCGGCACATCTCTTTCTGCTCCGCTTCTGCTTGGCTTTTGCTTCCATTAGAGACTCACGGCAGACCAAGGCAACAGAATTATGTAGGAGGAGAATACGTGATTCTTTCTATTTATTCTTCTCTTTCTTTAAAGTTTGCTATTTTAGGGTTTAGGTTCTGCAACTTTGATTTAAATGTAATAAGTATAGAGCATGCGTGAAAGCATAATGATGTGGGAGGAGAGTGCTGAATTTTGCCCCTGTGCAGAAGACTAAAATCGTGGATTTCTTCTTCGCCAATTTACTGAGTTCTTTGTAAAATTTTTTTATTTACCAGAAAGACAGTAGTAAAACCTAGAGTTAGAAAGCATGGGAAATCCCTGATGAAGTTATACCTGTATGAATGTGCAGATAAATTAAGGGATATGAATTTCACAAAAGGAGCTTTTGAAACAGGTTCAAGGTCACCTGAAATACAGCAATATGGAGCTCAAACAATAAGCATTCAGTTCTGCTGCTATGGCTCAGTTGTCCTGGAACTTGTGATTTTTTTGAGTCTGTCCCCAGAGTAATGAATGAGGACTTCACACAGGAAACCCTTTGTGGTAAAATTTCCTAAAACCCTTCAGTGCAGCGCTTTGTTTCCCATTATACTGTTCCTCACTGAAGAAAATGGGTGGTAAATTATTGAAAGCTGGGATCTAACTCTGCATCTCTACTTTGTTCTTTTTAGATTTTTTTTAGAGGATTTTTTTCTCTTTTTTTTAGCAGTAGCCCATATACAATAGAATATCATTCCACAGAAGGGGGAAGAAAAAAAAATCAGTATTTCCTCCTCTCTTGATTATAGCCCATTCTCCAAAGCACTTCCTGGAGATAATATATTTATCTTCTTGCTCTTGCCGATAGCTGTGAACTCTGCTGCAGGCCTTCTCTTGGCAGGTCCAGACTCACGAATTTTTTTTCCTTTTTCCGTGGATGAAAGCCAAAAAAAAGGTTTTCTGGCCAAATGGTCCCTTCATAGTTCTGGAAAAGTAGATTGACATGTGTTTCTTGCCACTGACCCATTATTTATAGGCTTTCAGATGCTAATGCCACCGAATATATAAAGGGATATCTACTAATATCCCTCTGAAATAATTTTCTTACTTGCACAGCATTGAACAGAAGATATAGAGAGTTTCCTGGAAAAATACAGGATATCCGTTCAGAATTATGCTCTTTTAAAATCAGTGCAGGAGAGAAAGATTATGTGTAAAATGAAAATAGCAAACAAATTTATCCTGTGGGGAAGAATAAAGGAGGTACAAAATTTACAAGTGGTATTACTAAGATAGCAAATCACAACAAATACACACTACAATAAGTGAAAGCTCATACTTCATCTACTTAGAAAAAAAATCAGAGCAAGGAATAGTAATTTACACTATAAAAAAAATTAAAAAGCCTAATGTATAGAACATTCTCTAATTTCTTTGCATGATGGATAAGAGATTATATTTGCCCCCTTCCTGAATCTGCAGAGATCGCCACAGCTTTGCTTTGTTTTTTTCAGCAGGGTAGGCTGAGACACTGACCAGGGAGGTAGTTGAATTCCCATCCCTGAAGATAGTTAAAAGAAGTGTAGATGTAGTTCTTGGATACATGGTTCGTAGTTCACTTGGCAGCACTAGGTTAATGGTTTGACTTCACGAGCTTAAAGATCTTTTCCAAAGTAAACGACTCCATGACTCTATGGTGAATGTTAAACAGTGAATACATTGTATCAGCAAACAGAAGTGACAAGCAGAATGAGAGTTGTCCCGTCCTGCCACAATGCTGCAATATATCCTTCTGCAACTCCTGTCAGAAAAGATAACAGGGCAGAAATAAGAGACACAGATGGAAGTCTATGCTCTTAATTTTAGCAGTCAAATAGTAAGGCACCTATAAGCAAGTTAAAAGTCCTCTTCTGCAGAAAGCTGTGAAACCCCAGCACATCTCAGCTGAAATTCATTCCACCGTCATCCACCAGTCAGTTCTCAGGTCCCCAGCACCAACAACTGTGACCATCTCTCAAGATCTCACCATTCTCTTGTCCAGAAAAAAACTCCCTTTTTGAGGGAGATGAGCAACTCATAGATTAACCTGACTGGAGATACCCAAATCATGTCTTTCGGCTGTGTGTTTAGGGAAGCATCATAACGAAGGAGACCAGACTCCTAGGTGGCCAGCACAGCCTACAGTAACTAACTTCTTCAAATGAAGGTGAGGAAAGCCTCAGTCAGAGCACTTGGCTAAAGTTTTAGATATCTACTCTTTTATTTCACATTCTATTATTGCTCTGCATAGGCCAATATGAAGGACTGGCCAATATGCTATATGTGTATATAAAAAACTGCAGTTACAGCACCTAAGCAATATAGCATGAAGTGATGGGGAGAGCTACAGCATTGCGATGGCCTTTATGAATGTACATCGTTCATCTTTGAATCAGCTTGGCTATCTTGCTGCCATCAAACATCATCTCTGAGTGGTAAGAACTGGAAGGAGGATGATGAAGCTTTACTACAGGTGATAAAGCTTCTCAAAACATTCTGTAATGGTCTCACTGGAGCAAGAGGCAATCATGGCTAGTCTTAAGAAAAAGAGGTCAGTCTATGCTACATAATCACTTCTGGGGACACAGTGCTATGGAAATGCATAGAAACAGAGGCCTCACAGCATGGATTTCTGCTGAGGAATACTTATCCAAGGGAGCACTAGGGAAGGAGACCAGAGAAAGAATCCCATAATCTTAAGGGGTTTTAAGTAACATAGACTCTTTCATAGACTGAAATCTAGATAAAAGAAAGGAATCTTAACTGTCATTTTTCTGAAAGGAAAATATTCGTTAGTCATATCCCTGATGTTTTATTTAGTGTCCTCATCAGAGAACTTCTGAAGGAGCTGAAATCTCTAATCTTGATGATTATAGTTTTTCAGGTAGGTAAATGCCACAGTTAATAATGAGTCAGTCCAGAAGGATTTGTCAAAACTGATTTTGTAGGCAAATGAATAGTTGATCACAGGCACCATAAATAAATCAAGACAATGTGTTTACAGAAAAAGAAATCTAAGCCATTTCAGTATGGCACATGTCTCTGCAATCAGTGATTAATGAAAAAATAATAAAAGAGTTGAATAAAACCCAGAAGAATACTAAGGAAAACTAGGGAAATTTTGAAAACAAAAAAGGTTACGCATTATGCAGCAAATAAAAACAGCGCACACCTGTACCGTAACTACTGTGTGCAATTCTATTCTGTACTTCCATAAGTGGGTGCTGGTGGGGATAAGACATATAAAAGCAATCAGGTGGTAGACTTCTAGAGAAAGATTCTAAAAGGACCAATACTCTTCAGTTTGGAAAGCAGAAATCTGAGACGAATATGTTAGGGTTTACTAAATGATGAAAGTGAAGGACAAGGTAAATGTACAACTCTTTCTGCCAACCTAGAGTGCAACGGGACTCTCAATGAAATTAGTAAGAAATTGATTTAAAGCCATAAAAGACTGGGGAATGAACCAGTGGGATTTGCTGTCATAGGACCATGGGGAGGCAGACCGTGTTAAAAGTCATGGACAACAAGGCTGTAAAAACATAGCTTAAATTTAGCTTCCAATTTCCAATGACAAGCTGAGTAGGAGAGCTGCAGAAAGCAACCAGGTTGCAATGATGTCCTTAAATCCCTAAATAACATTTTTTTTTTTTCCTCCTGTTCAGGTGTCACAGATGTCCTCTCTGACATTCTCCAGCAGGAGAGAGCAACCGGGAAACTATACTGAAATGAGAGTGGAGAGGCGCTCTCATCACCATGGGGTGGATTTTTGATTTTCTATTTTTAAAGCGTAAAGCAGAATGATTCCTGTTGATACCACTTCTCCTGACAGCCTGAGCATGTGTAGCTGGCCTGACCCATCATATGGTACGAGGCAGAAAATACGGTACGGTCCAGAGGTAAAGCTAGCCACAAAAAACGACCTGCAAGGAGCATCCCCTGGTGCGGAGACTACACTCTAGCCCAAGTGGTGTAAAAGGCCTCTGAAGGATTTGAACGGTTCATGATGTAAGACTAGGTGGCACTCGGTATAATTTTGCACATACTCTGCTTCCTAAATGCAGCCCCTGCACTCAGATGGACAACAGAGCCATGCTTGCCCAAATGCTGACCAAAAAGATAACACGAGCATTTAAAGAGACTAAGTGTCTCAATGGATATTCACTGTTCTCACAGTCCTCGCTCATAATTTCAGAGAACATGCTGACTTTGGCTGCAGAGCACAGTGCTTGGTAGAGAATCGCCCTGAAATTCAGAAGTTCCTATGCCCCTTTCTGCTCTCCACTCTTGAGGCTGAAAAAATTGATCAGAGATCCCTTCTTGTTTTGTGACAAATGGCACTATCATTTATTTTTCTAATTAGAGCCAATTTCGATTATTCTGTGTCTGTTGCTTTTTATCTCTATGTGTAGAGTTGCATTCCTAGAAGCGGTTGATGGTGCTTTTTTAATACATTTAATTGAATCAACAGTGCATGCATTCTTCTCTGTTCAGATTTGTTAGTGCAGATTAATCTGTTTCGTTTCATCTGTTCCACAGATTATCTACATGTCATATGACATCTGTGATCACTTCCTCTACCTTCCATGCTAGACCACAATGGAGCTTTGTGCAACCTGGATGAATCTTCTAGGCAACATGATAGAAGTTTTAATTCATTTATTTGTTGTACATCCAAGAACAAGAGTAAAATGTGACAAGACTTCTCTCTTCACAAGACTCTGGTGACTCTGTATAGATAGCAGTATATGTCTGAATAGCCTCTCAGACACAGGCTACTTTACTGTTGAATAGAGTGGATTGTACATGCATTCTAGGTAGGAGGAGTACATTAAAAGTTTTGCTTGTAGAACTGATCAGAACGGAATAATATAATGCCCAGCCAGATCAAATGCATATTGTTCTCTTTATTGTCTGCAAAATACGTTACTGGTGGGGGAGGAGTCATGCAGCTAGTCAGTACAAAAAAGAATATATTCAATATTTATAGAAAATGGAATTTAAAAAATGGAAGCTCAGTGACTGCACACCACAAAAATAAATACAGCTCAGGCCATTTCAGTCTGATCCTGCTTTTTTTGAGAATTATTTCAAGACCAGAAATCAGGCTTTGCCGTTCTTCCCCTTCATCTTCGAATAGAGCCATGTTTTCAAAAAACATTACAAGAATTGTGTCTTGACAATTACAGTATAATGAACTTTGTAGTTTTGGAAGAGAGAAAAAATATTTGCCTTTCTATTATTATTTTTCAATGATCAGGCAAATAAAAAGTTATAACTCTGAAGCTGTTAGAGCATCTCTACTCTACAGTTTTTTTAGTCTTAATGACTTGTCAGGCTCCATCACACTGATTGTTGTGTCACCTTGAATCTTGAACTTGCTATTCTTCTCAAGACGAAGTTAAAATTCCTCCCAGGCTTTTCTAATCCCTTTCCCTTGCAACACGAGCAGAGAATTGGTGCTATTTATCTAGTCCATCATCAATTTAGGAATACCTTTACATTTTTTTCACACTAGAGACTCAGAAAACACTGTAAGAATTTGGTTAAGCAAAAAGATATAGGCTACAACTCAGGTTTTGCAATTTGTGCCGCATCATAAATTTATTTCTGGGAGCCCTATGTAAAGTGCAATATATTCCTTCATGCCAAACTGCTCGTTGTCCTTCATCAAGGAGGCAGAGATCTCGCGCATTGTGCTGAAGAGGCAGAGAGGAAGCGAATCGATGGCCTGGATACGTTCGTTCTGCATGAGACAGAACAGGGGATTGACATGTGGAGAGGCAAGGCAATGCATAAGACATGTAATCATGATGACAAAGAGAAAAAACAGTGAAGCAGCCAGGACCAGTGCTATGCTTTTTTGTTAATAGTTTACCTTCACTGCTAAGTTGATTTTCCTCAGTAAAGTGCTAACAAATAAACCCCCCCTTACTGTTTAGATGATCAAAAATAATTTATCTTTTTTTTTTTTTTGCATATATGTAGAAATTAAAGTCTCATAGGAAAAACAGTTCTGCCATTGACCTATAAGCCAGTCAAATAAAAAAAATCACTACTTGGAGCAATCGCATAGTACATGCGCAGAACATATAAATGTACTAGATTAGATTTTCCTTGTAGTTTCTTTAAGATTGCAATACAAGAAGACTTTGAAGGAACCGTTCTTTGAATTTTTAACAGTGTGGACCAAATAAAAAAAAAAATTAATGTAAATTGCTCATCTGTAGGCTAAAATGCTAAAGCTTTGCACCAAGACACAGAACAGGGCAGAAGATGGAAAATGACTTGCTTTGATTAGTTTAAACAACACAGGAAGATCATGAGTGTTCTGGATGACTCATACATGCAATTTTTCTTTTATTCGTGTCATTACAGAATTTAAAAATTAACTCCACGGGATTTTTCCTTTATGCTCTGATATTTGTGCATTTTTTTAATACCTGTTTCAACTAACAGCAATCTCATGTACTATATGATACTATATGATATACTGACCTGGAAAAAATCTTCTGCTATATTGGGAAAAAATATCTGAAACTAATTGCTGTACATGTTGCTGATAAAGCTGTTAGCTGGCAGCAGATCTGGGGAGAGCAACAAGTCTTGGTAGTTAGAGCCTGTGGGCCCCAGTTATACACATAACTTCTCTCCAGGCTATGCAGGAAGCCTAACCTTCAGACACAGCTCATACACTTACATTTTTCTCACCACAAACTCCCTTCTCTTCATGCCACTCGGTCTTTTTCTTTTCCATATCACACAGTGCATTCTTTCAAAAATCAATGCCCCTGAAGCTTTTTCAATTCTAATTCACAACAACAGCTTAGCAGGTTTAGTCAATACTTTCTAAATAGCGTACACCCAGAGTCACATAAGCGACATGGAAAACTTTTAACCCAGATGCATAGCAAAATGGCAATCATATTAGGTAGGATGTCATAGAAAGTATCAGCCACAGAGCACACTAATTTCACCCCCAAAAGTGCCAGGACCAGTGGTTGTCCTTCTGTCTAGAGTGACTCTATCTCTCCTTGAAGAGAGTTAGCAATGGCAAATCTACAGACTAAACAGTAACTATTTTTGAAGAAGTATGCCTCAGTATGATCTCCAGAAAAGACTCTGCAGGGAAATGTACTGGAGCCTGTACCAGCCTCCAGATGAGAAGCACAAGACTATACAGTCTGTATCTTACAACATCATTATTTCTAAGTTTGTGCATATTTGCAACAATGTGGAAGAGGTTCAGTGAGATGGATCAGGCACGTTTTGGGGTCACAGATGCAAATACTAGAGTGGACTTTGTCTCTGATTCGCTGGTCAAACCTAGATGTCTTCTCCAAACTGTGGCACTAGGGAGGACGTAAAGAACAAGACGTACACTGTGAGATTCATAATGCAACTCTAGCAGCGCTAATGCTCTTGAAGACCTGCGGGACAGATGTTCTCCCTCTCTTTGCTTTGTAATTAGAACAGTGTTTCTTATCTCAGGCACTTGGGACAAGCTCCAGGTGCTGGCAGAGCATCGCTTTCTCCTCCATATGCAGGAAAACGTACCCTGTGTACTGTATTGAATCTGTGCAGCAGAAGGGTAACGTACACCGGATTATCCAGAAGTGATAGCAAAAGAAGTTATAACAAAAAGCTCTGTGCACACTTGAAAGCCTCAGCAAATTAATACATCAACTTTTGCCTTTCTGAATGTCCTATCTTGCTCTGCTGCAGATGTGTTTTGTTGTCTCCTAAGTCTTACAACACTGCCTGATCAGCCTGAACAGACTAAGAGAATTTAGCTGGAAAAACACACAGAAACTGTAATACCTGAAACACTTTAAAAAAAACCCGTTTCATTACTGGGATATGCCATGGCATATCCCAAATTATTTAAAACTTTATAGCATGTCTCACAAAGATGACAATTCACATTCTTTCCACCAGCTATCTCCCGGATTCAGCAACTCAGGTTATAAGCAAAGAGTACCTCTTTTGCCACAATGAAAGGTGTTCTTTGCAGCATCATTGGCCTTTGAAGGGCCTTGTGACTGACAAAGAAGGCAACACCGTAGTTGACCTAGCCGTCTCACTGCTGGAGGAAAACTCAGATACAGATGTCTTCCAGAACATTGTTTTCTTTGCAGCAAGAAATAATAAATTATTTGATTTTTCTACTCTGAATTAATTTCTCCTCCTTGTGATCAAAACATTTCATGGTGAAGCTGTGTTGTCGCAAATACTGTCTAACATAGTATTACAATAGAAACAGCAAATTATAAGTATTGTTAATTTCTATTATTTAATTGGAACAATCTTTCAATATAATGAAGCATGAATGGAAATATGCTGTAAGTGCACGGGAAGGATTTAGGTATACTCTTTGCTCTTAATATTTATGCTTATCAGAGATAAAAATAAAGACAAATATATATGTCGTGGTTTAACCCCAGCCAGCAGCTAAGCACCACGCAGCTGCTCGCTCACCCTGAGCATGATGTCACATGGTATGGAATAGCCCCCGCCCAGTCTGAGTCAGCTGCCCCAGCTGTGCCCCTCCCAGCCTCCCATGCCCCTGGCAGAGCATGGGAAGCTGAAAAGTCCTTGACCAGTGTGAGCACCACTTAGCAAGTACTTAGCACTACTTAACAAGAACCAAAACATCAGTGTATCATCAACATTGTTCTCAACCTAGACCCAAAACACAGCCCCATACCGGCTACCAGGAAGAAAACCAACTCCATCCCAGCCAAAACCAGGACAATATACCATCTTCTACACATTTAACCTGTCTGGAAGTGGTTCAAATGCATCCACAGAATATTTCTTTGTAGTTGTATTTAGAAGATAATGCCTGCTTTGTAAATTGCATCTTAGGCTTTCTGGCTTTTATAAGCATCTGTTACTGCCATGTTTACCATTCAGGCATTTAGGAAGGTCATCTTTTTCTACCTTAATCTGGATATTCTCGTACAAAAACAAAATGTCCACTTTAGTCACAGGGACACATTCTCCATGTCTAAGGATGAAAGTCTCTATCAACATCTAAGCAAAGGAACAAAATAACATCTTTGGAAAGTAATACTTATATCCACCTTCCATGGCAAACAAAGCATGAGTTCACCATTATAGTGAGGGTTAGCAGAGCAAGACATTCCCTAAGTGTTTCATCTCCCTTCCCTCTGCATGTTCGCAGACTAAAATGACCCTGCTGCCTTGCGCTAAACTGCCTTTTCCCTATAAATGATGTGCACTTTTGCTGGGGAGGCAGAGGCTGTACTGTTATTACCAACAAAGAGATAAAATCCCCTCTGTGCATTTAGTCCTATAGTTAGAGGCACAGCGGACAACACTGAAAGGAAAAAATTTTTTTCTCAATTTAAAACGTAATATATTAGCTGGGCCCCTCCACAAAGAAAAAGGCATTGCAATTTTAGCAGACTTTCAGATGTCAAAAAGTACAATAGGTCCATGAGACAAGGAAAAAAGTTTGGTACTTTGGTTTGCTTTTTAGAGTTTTCACTTTCTGTATGCGCACAAACACAGTAAAAATATGTCTGTATTTGCATTATTCATCTCATGGGAGATTTCATGCATCTAAGTATTGATGCACCTAAAAGTGATGAGAATGTAACAAAAAGCCATTTGGTGCTTTTCTTTTTTGTGTATACTCTTCACAACCATTCTGGTTAATACAAGTTTTTTTGTTCATGCAAATACTGGGTTTCTGCTTGACTAAATACAGCAGGCAGAAATACAGTGAGAACAACGATAGTCACTGCTCATCTGTTTTCCAATCAAAGGAAAATAAACATTTTCGACTCAAAAGGAAGAAATGATACTATCTACCCGTCGTTCTCTTTATCGTATGCGGAACTCAGCAACACAGACTTTGTCCTCCTGGCCCAATTCCCTAAAAACCGCCTAAGCTGTTTCCAAGGACACACTTGATCCAGTGGAATGTGACTCTGTAGCTGTGGTTCTACTAGTGTTGTACAAAAAGTCAAAATAACGATGCAATGGTCACACTTGTGTCCATGGCCTCAAGCCTAAGGAAAGGGAGTAATCTGAACAGCAAACAAGAGAGGTCATGGCAGACACCTGACATAAAAAACGAGAGTTTTTATGTTATAGTTTCTACGTTCACTCACGCTAATCCTGGTGCCGCCTGGATGCATGAATTTCTTTCTGTTCCATTCTTTTCCAGCCAGACCTTTGTCCGGATTCCCCCTGTTATGGAAAAAAGAGCTGACGTTGAGCAGCAAATTAATTTCTTGCTCTCGAAAAAAAACCCACAACGTCTTGTTCCATTAGTAATGTTTGTGTACACTTGCCATTGCTAATGGTGGCAAAAGTCTGCCATTACATTCCCTTTATTTCTAAAGTGGACTGTCAGATATTTGCTGATGATCTTCCTACCCTTCACTTTCACCACCGTGGCTCTGCCACAGAGCAGAATCTAGCTAGTAAATGTAAACAAATTTGTCTTTTGGCAATGAATCTTAACAGGACTTTTGAATCTTAACATGACTTTTGGCAATGAATCTTAACAGGCACAATGTGCCTTCCCTCTCCCCCTGGATATTTTGTGAATATACTTTTCCCGAAAAAAAAAAAAAGAAAAAGCTAATAAAAGAGAGAAGGATACAAAAGAGGGGAAATCTATTCTAATAAATGATAACAATTATTTTGATGTTTTCATTTGAGGTTTGTCGGAACCTAAAGACTCTGAGCACCAAACACAAAGTCCAACCTTCTTGGACATCCTTAGCTGGATGATATTTATCTGCTTTATCATAAAAAATGCTATGTGTGTTCAAAGATAGAGAACTTGGAAGTGCTGCAATATCTCATCTAATATACAGTTAATAGAAATTCTTTACCTTGACAAACAGGATGATAAAGAATAAAGAATCGTCTGTGTGGGCAAGAAACTGCAGGCTTAGATGTCAGTATCTTTACTCTACGTCCTGCACTGTGGTGGTGCAGACCACAAAATTCTCACTGAATTGTTAGGAAAAAAAAAAAAGACTTGATCATCCCTTACACTTTAATCTACCTAGAATAATAAAAAACTTGTGAGCAATGAGGTGCAAGGTGTCAACATTTCAAAAACTGAGTGCATGTATACTGTGTTGAAACTTCTTCCTCTTCTATCCCCAGATTTTCAGCAACAATCCTCCAGCCTACTCAGTCATGGGAACTAAAGGACCATATTCGAACTGGTGGTCCTTCCCAGGTTTGCAACATTATCACCTGCTTACTTAGAAAATCCTACTTTTCTTTCTGCTTCACAAGCATAAATGAGCTCTACTGTAATAGAGAGACATGGAAGAAGTAAGTTTCTCAGCTGGAAGAAAGCACCGGTCCAGTTCAGCAAGAAGTGATTTCTAATCTCACTTAGTTCATGACATTTTATCTGTAACATCTATTTCCAGAGAAATTTTTCAGAAAGTGATACAGAAAAATGTGCAGAAAAAAATGCTAAGACCTTTTTCTGAAATTCTTCATTTTCAAAGTAAAAAGAAAATGAAATAATCCACCAAATCCACAATAAAACACAAAAGAGAAAAAAAAAGATATCGGCATTTGTCTTCAGGAAATATTTTTTTTCCACTGGATTTTACTTTCTTCACCCACAGTGAAATTTTTCTGCATTTGTTCAGAAAATTTTCTGATAATTTTGCATTAACTTTTCTGAAAGATATGTGCATTTCAACAGTGAAGTGACATCTTTTAGAAGTGACGTGCGCTTAAATCTGCTCATGTGAGACATCGCTGGAGAGCACAAGAAGGGAAAAAAATCGTCTCAACTTGTTCTGAGTGGAGAAGGAATGTTTCTTTAACTTTGAATGTCTTGAAGCCGCACAGACTGTCAACCACTCTTACTTTCCAGCATCACCTACAAAACTGCCATCGTCCACTGTCCAGTTTCCTCAGGTTTGGCCTGTGCAGGAGGAATTCGAGCAGCCAGTGTAGGACTTCCTACAGCAGTAAAAAAAAAAAAAAAGGGGAAATAATTGTCATTGCCTTGTACATTCATAAAACAGGGGAAAAAAAGAAACTGAGCATGAAAGCTGATCACTGGTCCAATGTACTAGATGCTCATAGCAGTCGTAGTACAGAGTGCATTCTGGCTTTCAAGCCCTACAAAATTACAACAGTAAATGTATCCTTTCGAGGTTGTCACACACCAATCGCAAAATAACTTCCTCTGCTTTCTTGATTTGAAGCCTTTCAGGTTTCATATTGACCGTTAATCACTCTCTTTAGTTAGGTCTTAAAATGCCCTGTTTCCCTGGGTTTTTTTTGTTTGTGGGGGTTTTTTTTTGTGACTCTTCACCTGCTCTGCTTGGAGTTCATAACTTAGCAAGAGAAGTTTTCCCATGACTCATTCTGCCTCCTGGATGATCTAACTGATTTTAATATGAGGATTTTATGGGGAAGTACGTTAGGGACGTCATTGTGTCTGGGTTTTTTATCATTAAAAATATGACCGCCTTTTATTTCTTCTGTCCAACAAGTCACACTTCTATATGTTAATCTGTTACTAAGTATGATGGGGGATATCAAGGGAGCTAGACATCTGGTCTTAATGACCATCACCACTAGTAGATATCAACGGTATTCAGCCTTGTTAGGATGTGCCCATGCTGCTCAGTGGAGCTCTGGACCACTGTAGTAATTCTCACAGATTGCTTTACGATGTTTTAGCTCTGCCTGTAAAAGTGCTGTTAGACAGACTCGCTGTCCACTCTTAAGAAACTCAAGCTAAGAGAGCACCAAGGTACTAGGGGCATTGGATAGGGAGCAAAATGCATTTTTTGATATAACCTCACTGTTCCTTTGTCATTGCCCAGTACGACTGTGCTTACGTGGCATGATGAGTACATAATTATTCAGCTCTGCTTCTACGAGAATATGATATCAAACTGCCATCTAGCGTGCCCTTATGTGGCTTAGGGCTGATTATAGTATTTAATGGGCAGTCAACAAAAGACACCAGTTATGTATAGCCACCGGATCTAAGAAAAGTGTTCCTCAGGCTGTACGGTCTTCCAGACATTCGACAATACTCTGTTGTAGCCATAAAAACAGCACAAAGCTCTCAACTAGAGTAACCAAGAAAAGAATTAGAGGAAATAAACAAACAATCATCTGGATCATGCATTCAATGCCTTCTTAAACCTCCTTTGAGCAGTGTAAGTCAGAAAGATCAAAAGTACCTTAGTAGTGTGACATACGTCCAGATGTGTGCTGCATATGTTAAGCAACAGCAATTCATTAAGAGACCTAATAAACGCAGTTCTACGAGAAAAGGAGACTCTTTCATGATGCAAAATAGGATGGTGGGTGAAAGGATAAAACGCTGCTAAAATTCACAAGGAAAATTCTTGAATTAATTAGAAAGTATTAATCCCTGAAGACAGTAGTGGAACAATTGGAAAACTAAACCAGAAACATCAAAAGGTATGACAGGGAAGAAAAGCTGAGTTTCACAAAACAGACTTATTTGAAGGCACGGTAATTAAAAAAAGTTAATCAACCTGTATTTGAAACAAGGTCTATAACATAGACATACTAAACTAAAATACGAATTTTCTATGCTAAGCGTCTTCTCTGGCCAGCCTTCTTCAAAAGAAAGGCAGACCAGAGAAACACTACAGACTGCCTAAACAGTACAGATGCAGCCGTTCTCCCAGTTTTCCCAGTCATTAGTTATCTCAGTATGCATATGCCTGGAAGGTGTTAAGGTAGAAGGATAAGGAGGACATCTCTTCATGTGAGTATGTTTTGAAGAGGGGATGAAAAAAATTGCTATGATTTATTAAGCAAGAAACATTCACATAGTCAAAATTGGGAGCATGGTAAGAAACAGCAAAATATTGCACCATATTGTTCTGCTGCAAATAATATCCCGTTTCTGGAATTTGAGGAGAGCTGCAACACTGTTGAAATCTTAGCGATCGGCTTTTCCAACACTGTGCACACAATCTCCTCTTTTAACATAAAAATGGCCATTTTTTTTCCTAAAGCAAAGGATTTTTTTTAGCCCAACTTGTCTGTAACGCTAGACTACAGAAGATATATTGGAGAGCAGAATGTATGCAGGTATGCAGCAATAGTACATAAAACTCTTCCTCATTACCAGCGCTTTGAATTTCAATGATATCCCTGGAAAAAAATATGTGTTTATATTTGGGAGACCCCCAATGTCTATCTTTCTATGAATTTCTGAAGTCGTTTCCTGAACCTGCGTGAACATTTAACAGTCATAGTATCTTGTGGCAAGTTACACTGATCAATAGTATCATGTAAAGAACCAATCATTCTCTTGTGATATGTCTTCCCTCTAATTTCATGTGTTGCTCCTTAATTTTTTTGTTGTGAAGAGATAGTGAATTATGAAACTCCGTTCACCTTCTCTACACCAGAGAAGCATTTACAGGTCCATGTTATAACGTTCTCTTTTCCATGATGACGTCTATTTCTTATTCATTCCAGTAACATCCTGTTTCCTCTGCCCATTCCCAAGGACAGCGAAAATTACCTGAATGTGGATTAATGCTTTCTAAGTAGCAAAAAAATGACTCCAGTGATCCACAGACAGGAGAGAGACAGGCCCTCCGAAGACAAAACAATATTTGAATGGGAGAGTATTGTCCTTTGCAGAGCTGCAGCAGATATTTTGATCTCCATGCACGTTGCTTTCTTATTAATAGAGGAAGAGGGTATATGGGATCTCATTATTTTTTCTCTGTGCAATTAAGGAAAACCAGTAATGGCACATGGTAAACCACAGAGAGAAACCCGCATATCTAGAAATACTCATCTCCTGATTCTCTTAAGGGGTTGAGCTGACAATATTTAAAATATATTTTACTATTTATTTCAATCTTTTCCTTGTTTGAGCTCTTAGGACAAAGTTTTATTAGGCTAATTATCAGGTAAGTCTCAGACTCCTTGCAAATTCTGAGAACACTGAAAGGGGAATTGGAACACTACTAACAGTTCTCGGAGGCTTGGCAGGTTCTGTTAAAGCTGTTGGAGTTCTATTAATAAAAAAAATTCCATTTACACACGAAGTACAATGTTCTCTAGTCCTTGGCGTTATAGCGCAAAGCTAGATAACATGGTTCAGCAATGTAGCAAGAAGTCTAAAACCATAAGGCCATATAAGTGCCATGTCTGATAAAGTCGCATAACACAAAAGAATCGTGATTTCATGGAGGCTGATGAAATTTTATATATTTCAGCTCAGCTGTACTTCCAGCTGAGTTTCAAAACAGTGCACAAATACTTCCCAGAATCATAGCTGAGAAAAGCATAATCACAGTGACTATCAGTATGAAAGAAGATGCTTAGGAAGGTAAAAAGATATTTCCAGATGAGAACTGTCAGAGTCTGCAAGTGATAGTGCAACTCCATACCCATCTTTTCTTAAACAAAGTGAAATCTATGAGTTAATAGATTTTTCCACAGCTGGAATATTCAAAAGAATTAAAGTCAAATGAGAATAATTGTCTGCTCTAAATTGATGCGGAAATGAAAAGTCTTGCCGAAAGAGCTGTTTTCAAAGAGCAAGTGAATAGTTATGACATTCATGAGTTGAGCTGAATCACTCTTGCAGCCTGTGTATGAACATCACTTACGATATGGAAAGGTCAGTTTTTTTCCAGTGGTATAAGCTGTTTTTAGAAAAACGGACTGAACAAAATTAAACAATACCAAACGGCAATGTACATGCCTGTGTTGCTTTCCTTAAAAGGGATATCCTCAAAGGTATTACTCTGCTTTGTGTTAATCACTTAGGACTCCATTCTCACACATACATGTATACTTATACCTGAACAGCTGGCCACTGCTGCAGACAAATCAGAGGAACCTGGATTGCGAAATGGGAGATCCCCTCAGAACCAAGCTGATAGTTGAAGTACACTGTACTTTATACAGGTGGATCATTCAAAATTGAGGATATTCTGACTAAAGCCTCAATGGTCTTGGAAGTTCAAAAGTCTCCAGCTGGAATTTCAGATGTCTGCTTCAGCACCTGAAGAGCAGGGCTGAAGTTCAGATACTCAAGCCTCTGAGGGAATCAGTTCGTTCCTGGTTCTGTACAGCTTAAGTTCCCTATAGCTTTTCAAATCTTCCAGTATAAAGAAGTAATGATGTCTTGCAGCACCAGATGACAAGGTCTCAGTGCTTAAGCAACTCTCCCTGACCCCGATGTTCTCTAATGCATGTCCTGGCCTTTCCCTTTCACCTGCACAGCTATTTTTCCCTGTTCCCTTAACTTTTTTCTTTCCATAAAGAGAGGTATTGTGCCTCCAGGACTTGTCTGAAAGGTGAGAAATGAAGACTTTTCAAGTATTAAAAACTTTGTCTCAAAGCACTGAGTAGCTTCATTTTCCACAGATGGATTTTTTTCAGGAGGCAACTCTCCTTTCTGCTTTCAGGTATGCCTCTCTAATCTGGGAAAGATTTCTCAAAACTGGCCAACTGAAGAGTCAGTTCCTTAATTTGCAATACCTTGATGCTGCAGGATTGCAGACACTGCAAACAAGATGTAGCAATAAAACTTGCTCTTTAGAAAATTGTGGAACATGGTGTTAGATAACTGAAGACAGACAAGAAGCAATGGGGAATTTTTGGTCTCCAAATCAACTTACATGCATTTTGGTTTTTGCCCTTCTCTTTGCATGGCAGATCTCATCCATGCCTTTCTGTCCTGATTTCTTAAACGTGGGGACTGAGGATATAGTCCCTTTCAGGCTTAGGAGGATGGAAGTAGCATTAAAATTTTGGAAGAATAACGCATTCATTTGAGCTATGACACAATTTACTTTCCCAAATTTCTTGTGATTTTATATGTTGGGTAATACACTTGTAAAAGCCATTAGCACACACTGATAAAACATAAAATAAAATTTTCTAATCCGCCTTTTTGCTTTGTTAGTTATGCTTAGAGTATCAGCCTTAATGTAGGTTTGATACTTTCTCTTAACACGTAGTTTCAAAATGAACCAGCTAGTCTGTAGTGTGTCCATGCAACTAGCATTGTGAAAAACAAAGTGTGTGTAAGGAATTTTCATGTGAATATATGCCGTGACTTTCAGAAGGCAAAAGAGAAAAGTAGCACGAGAATATAACACGTTTTGTTTCTTTCTATATCTAAATTTCTAAGTAAATGAAAGAGCAATTGCTGCTTGGAAATTAGATTTGTGTCAAGCAAGAAACCATCTTTAAAACCTGGCTAAATAATTTTCTGTCTGTTAAAGCACATGAATTTGTCAAATGAATTCAGGCAATGCTGAAGAGAGCAGCATTTGAGCTAGCCAGGGGGCTAATCAAAGGCTACTCAGCTAGAATAAGTTTATTCTTCAAGAAAAACACTAATAATGGGCATTAGAAATGTAAACATAAGAAACGACAGAGTAGTTAAAAACTACTACTAAACTACTAAACTACTACTAAAACTACTACTACTAACTGCTGTTGAAAGAAACAATACAATTAGCTCTATGTTTTTTTGCTTTGCAGTCAGAAATTATTGCTATTTGCTTTTGTCCCTGGCTTAGTGGAAGGTAAAAGGAAGATGAAGAGAAATAAATCTTCCTCCTGTTCTTGGTATGTTAGCAAAGCCAGTCTTAGCCAGACATAGGTCATTACAAAGATGTTTGCTCAGCCATGGTCTTTAGAAGGATGTATGACATCAGTTATTTATTGAGAAAGAATATATTTGGATTTATTAGTTCTTTTATGTTAACTCTCTTCATTCCTACCTTCCTTCTTTCCTTTTTTCCTTCCTTCCTCTCCTTGCCTTTCTTCTTTCATTTAATATTTTCTCAATGGTTGCTTACGCCTAAGCCACAAGGAGAAAAATAACTCTTACAGATATAACTAAATGCAGTTACTTAAAATCAGTGACTACATTAATTGACATTTTTGAAAAAATTAACATATCTTTTTGTCTCTGTTCAAAAAAACTTCCTTTGCCCTGCATGTTTCCTACCTGAAAAAATCTATTGCTCTCCCTCGAAAGATATCACTTTTACCTTTTTTGTGCTAGCGTGACTGCTCCTGCAGCCTGCCTGGGAAGGCTGTTGCCTACCAAACATCATTTTGTTATACACAGAATGACTTCATATTATTGTTTTCATACGCAGTTTGGTAAGTGGAACTGAAAATTAAAGCATTTTTCTTGTTATGACAGGAATCAGCCCCAAAGAAAATGCAAGGGAAGCCTCTCCTTCCTGCAATCTAATACCATATTTGTAAAGACGCTCATTCCAACTCGAGATTCACCAACAGGAATCCTTTTTGAATATGTACGCTGTGAGCAGTACTGTAGATGAAGCTGTCGGGAGAGAGAGAGACTCAGTCAGTATGTAGAGTCAGATACAGTCAGCGACAGACAAGGGAAGCCTTTTTTTGTTTCAGAAAGCATGCAAAAATTATACAAAATACAGGAGAAGTGAAAAGAGTTGCTCTTCTAAAGAGAATGGAAAGTGATATCGGGAGTCAAATACTGATTAAACTCACTGAAGCAAGACCATGGGCACCAGGTACTGTCACTCCCCAGCTCATCTTCTTATTGAAAAATACATTTGAAACTAAAGAAGAGAATAGGATTCCAGTTTAACTCCTGTAAAGAAGCCAAAAAAAGAAAATATTAAATCTGCAGTTTTATTTCTCCAGAGACATAATGAATAAAGATGCCTAAAAGAATAAGTGAATTAATATTTTCTGTGATTGTTGCCTCAAGGTGATGGATTTCGCACAGAAATGTCCAAAAATTTTGAAGTATTGGGTTATTCTTTGCTTATTTCAGGGATTTTAATCTATATTATATCTGGTCAATATGCCAATGAGCTTCCACTGTTTGTATGCTTTCCGAGCAGAAACGGCATGGCATAAATCTGAGTCCTCCATTAAAAAAAGAAGAGGCAGCTTCTGATGGTAAACAGCCTACATGAACTTTTAGCTTTTCTTAAGGTTCTTGTTTCATTTTTTTTAATCAAAGTTCATGTACTTGCCATGGCAGAAATTATTTCTGCTATCAGAACTTTGTATAGTGCAGGCAGAAGCATATCGTGCTTCCTCTCGGAGTAATTTACAGAGATAAGCATATTGTAGCAATTGTGTAATATTTGAATATTGAAAGACACAAGCTTAGCATGTTATATACTGTTTCATTTTGTAACAAGAAATATGCATTTTAAACATTCAGCCTCGATGCCATAATGAGATAGGAAATCTGTAGGTCTGCTAAATAACACTAACCAGAAAAAGATAATTTCAAAGATATGGCATTCAGCTGCTTTGATTTTTTTTTTTTTTTACGTGGCCATGCATGTGAGTAACATTCCTTTGTGATTGTTTCCCTTACTGGCAGACAGGGATGGATTCTGCCTCTTTTAATGTAAAGCCATTGTGATAATATTCACTTTTTTTTTCCCTTGTTATCTCTGCCTCTAAAAAGAGTATACTTGTGAACAACAATAACAGTACTTATATTAGCAGAATCTTTGCTGTCTTGGGATGGGAGACACTCAGAAACTTGGCTACAGCTACAATAAAAGACATTGGACATGGAAAAAGCGGAGTTAAAGTCTAATACAAACAAAAGCATTATGCAGATGTTCTACCTATAGATTGTGCTAATTAGGGAACTCCATATTAATGACACAGAAATGTGGTTTTGCACACTGCTTTATAATTGCTGTGGATAGATAGTACCAATGAGAAAGAAGTATTATAATACAGAACGTGTGTTTTTAAAAAAACATTTCCTGTGGAATACTATAAAAAAATAAAAAAGTATCCTTAACTTCACATGAAAATCTACCATCTTTGGAAATAAGTGTGTTGACCACTAAACAGAAATCTACATCTTTTCACACAGTTAAAAATGGTTACACTTGTTTTAGTGAGCTGAGAAATTGGCATATATCTCCCATGTCAGGAATTCAAAGGTGTGAGTGTAAGGAGAGCCTTGTTAGAACAGTGAAAACATGCTGTGGATAAATGCAATGGCTGTCGAAATGGTGAAAATGGAGACTTTGTCTCTTTATTTAGATATCAGTGCTCTTTGATATTATTACATATTAGCTCAAATCCATCGCAGCACACTTCATTTTGAGCTCCTGAATGATGTGGATAGGGTAAGTTTTAAAATACTATTTAAAACCTATTTACTGAAATCTAAAGTAAAATGTTTTCCCTCATATTAGAGTCAGTTAAGAGGGTGAGCTACTGTAATAGACCTGTACACGGTTAGGCATAGAGTCACTATATCCAACTTACGTGTCTGGACCTGAGTTCCTCATGGGTCTTTCCTACATCCCTCTGAAAGATAGCTGTTTGTTACACCTGTATTGCTCTCTGCAATATGGTAAAGATCCAAGAAATACATGGAGTTGTTGACATATATCTGAAACACTTAGTCCTGAGCTGGAAGGAGCCTTCAGCTCAATGCAGTACTCTGGCCTATCCTGAGAGGGTGGCAAAATATAGTCCAGTGGTACTCATGTATTACCTCCCTCATGAACTCCTTAGGTATCTGAGAGCAAAAGAAACAGAGGTTCTCTTTATGATTATTCTGTTGCCAAAATCTCAGAGAGCTGGCAAGAGTATCTGTCACTAAAATGAGTGGCACTGTATCTATCTGCCACTAAAACGCTCCTGTCTACCAGACAAGGGGTGACAATAAATCTCACAGCACAGCTTTTTTTTCAAAGAGAGGCAGAGTAGAACTTGAAGTGTGGATATCTGCATTCAGAGAAGAAATTGATCTGATGGCTTTTTCACCCTGATTTTATTTCTTCCTCCTTCTCAAGCATTCAATTCCAGGGAAAATCTGGGCAAACAGTGTGGTGAAAGTAGATTAATTACTCTGAAAATAGAGGTGAATTTGTAAAATTTGAGTGGAACAGACAGAAGACCAAGCCTTTGTAAATGTATCATTCCTGATGACAAGTGTGAATGCACTAAATAAGAAAATGGCAAATGACTGGAAGCCACAGCTGTGCCATCTCTGTGTGTGCATAGGTAGACTTTGTAAAGAGTGCTGTATACTTCAAATCTGAAGTATCTAAGAGAGGATCATGAAACACATTAGCGACTGTGTTAGCCTCCTCAGGACCTTCCAGCCACACACACATATTTGCAGTCATCCTATGGCTGTTGTAAGGTAGATTTGACTGGGACCTCACCAGTGGGATGGAGTGTACAATGAAGCATGGGATCCCTTTGTCGCCCTCTCCCTCCCCACCCCTGGATCCATCATTCGACAAAGGACTTTTCGCCCTCAGTCTAGAAGGGACCAAATGAGGGCAGCCATGTATATTTGCCAACCTTATGTAGACAAAAGTCAAGTTCAGAGCCTTACAGTTCAGATGCATGTTGCAACTTGGCATGAAAGAGAGACCAAATATTTTCATTTTCACCTTGGTGGGACATATCTCAAACACGATACCCTTCCATGGAGACCTGGAGAAAAATGTGAGAAAAATGCAGTTGAATTAGGGTGTACTGCCTATTCTTGTCTATTCCTTTTCCTCAGGGTACTGCCAGAGTCTAAAGCTTAGTCTGAAAAACATATAGACTGCAGTTCATGGAGAAGACAATATGTCTAACTCAGTGTGGATAACACAGTCGTAACAATCTCTGGCAGACAAATTCTACTCAAGAGTTCTTTCCAGGTGGCATATACAGAAGCGACAAGTGTGATAGTCTTCAATTCTGTAAAAAAACCTCTCATTAAAAAAAGAGGTTTATAGTCTTTTATAGTTTCCTCCCCTCAAATTCATACCAAATTTTTTGTTAATCCTGCTTTGCTTGGTTTCAGAACAAAGGAAAAAGCCTAGCGGTATACAAGGGAAAGGAAAGGGAAATGGAATATGGGACATGGAATATGTTCTATTTATTAGAACACACACACACAAAAAAAGTAACATTAGCTATAGCTTCTGCTAGTACCGTAAAGTATAATAAAAGTGAATCACAGTGTGTTCACTATGAAGTATACTTTCATAATCTCAGTTTGGATATGGATTGTTGCTATAGGCCTTAGAAAAAAGCTGCTACATGCAATTTGAAATGAATGAAAGATTTTTTTTTTTAACATCAAATTTATGTAGTAGGTTGTTTAAAAGAACGTTTAGCTATATGCTAGTCTTCAAAAAAACATAATACGATCACTTCCGATGGCTTGAGATTTGGGCAGGCTTTTAGTACCAGTATATGTAGGAAAAGGAAGCTGATATAAATAATTTGTTATGTTCATTATGTGCCTCATTTTTTTTCCCTAGAAGGATCTAGCTGTGTTCTTTGGTTTCAAAGGAACTCCTTATCAGTTTTTTGAATTTTATAAGTATTTCAAAGTCTCTGAAGGCCTTATCCATATCAGATAAAATCTCCACCTCCCAGGGAGACTGATATGAAGGAGGAGACACTGTGCAAAAGGAGTCTTCTTCAACAGCTAAATTACATGGCCGAGAAACAGACTTGGTTTAGCCTGATTAGCACTATTTACAGCAGAAAGTTGTAACAAATGAGATATTAATACGAGTTAACAGACAGAGAAAGAACAGCAGATTAGTGAAATATACTACTGGTAAAAAACAAAGAGTACAAATGGGCTACATGCTTACTAGATGTGTACACTGAATCCAAATTAGATATTTCTATGATAGAAACTTTTAGGCCCTTCTGTTAAGTTCAGTCTTAAATATAGAGCTACATAACAATTTTTTTAAAGGATAATTCTTTTTTTTTAAAGGATAATACAAAATGGAGTATCTGAACAACAGAAATAATCAAAACTTTCTCTAGTTTGAAGTAGTCAGAGGTGATACAATAGAGACGTTCGCAAAAGATCAGATAAGTGTGAAATGTGAGACTATACAACACAGGATGATGTGAACTAGAAACAGATCATCAGAGGAAGACCCAAGCAAAATTAGCCTCAGGTCTTAACGTGACCTGTCATAAAAATTACACTAAGCTTACACTTAAGTAACTAATTAAAATGTTTGCATTTCTAGTGCTGAAATCGGGAGAAATGTGATCCATTCTACAGAATCACAGAATCACTTTGAATGTCTGCACAGCTGGAGACTTCAAAACTTCTCTGGGCAGCTTATTCCTCAGTTTAATCACCCTTCAGTTTGTGCCTATTTCTTGTGGTCATATCACTAGGCACCACTGAGAAGACTCTGGCTCCCTGTTCTTATCCTCACCACTCAGCTATTTAAACATATTAGTAACTCTACTTGAGCCTTTCAGCTGAAGAGCTCTTTTCTTTTCTAAGGCCAGCAGTGGCACTTCAAGAGAACAGCAAAGGCAGTCCGAACCATGTTCTGCCTGGTTTAAGGACCTTCCCATTATCACTGACATTCCTCCTACTAAGAGTACAGAGAGCTATTCTCTTCAAAAGTGTGCTAAATATTTACCTGCAAAACAAAGCCTGATGGAGAAACCATGACAATATACAGGACTGCATTAAGCTGCAGGCCTATCCCGCTATTTCGCATCTTGACTCTATCTGTGACCAACAGAAGATGCTATGGATGAAGTGGCAGAGTCTTTAGTGAAAGCAGAGCGATTATCTCTCTTTCCTTCCTGAAGTCTCTCTTTGAAAGAGTATCGTCTAATCCTGCACAGCTGAAGACATGTTATGTCTATAGCAGTCAATACTTTCCCAGGGAGAGTGCAGAACACAAGAATATGGAGACAGTAGAGGGCTCAGAATACATGATCTGTCACAGAAAGATGGAAAGAGTTGAGCAAATGTAATCTCAAAAAAGAAGATCTAGAATAAGAGTAAGCTAACAGCTTCCTACTGCTCCACCTGAGGATGACTAATCCTCGTTTCCTCTCATCACAAGGAAATGTGTTTAGAAGTGAAATGTAGTGCAGAAAAGGTGGCCGGCACCTCCAATGTCTAAATTAGCGATCCCTTGTATATCCTTTGAGAAGACACAGGTCTCTATTGTAGAAGTAGAGGATTTTGGGATCCTCTCTACAGAACATGTAGAGACTGCAGAATCAGAGAAGATATGTTTATAGCTGTTCGACACGGTCTCCAGGCAAGAAAGCTGGATGCAAAGGAAATTAATAAAGTTAAACAAATCCAACTATAGGACCTGCACCTAGAGAGGAGAAAAAACCAATGCCCTAGTATAGGTTAGGGGTTGCGCTGCTGCCAAACAACTCTGCAGAGAAGGACCTGGAAGTCCTGCTAGACAAGAAATTAATGATGAGAGAGCAATGTGCCCTGACAACCAAGAAGGCCAAAGTTACCCTGGAGAGCATTACGAAGACTAGGGCCAGCAGGGTGAGAGCGGTGATTCTCATTCTCTACTCTGCCTTGGTGAGGCCACAGCTGGAGCAGAGTGTCCACTTCTGGGCTCCCCAGCTCAAGAAAGAAAAGGAAATACTGAAGAGAGTCCAGCAGAGGGCTACGAAGGTGATTAGGGACTGGAGAGTCTCTTTTATGAGGAAATGCTGAGACAGCTGTGCCTGTTTAACTTGGAGAAGATGAGACTGAGGGGCACTTATCAAAGGTTAAAATATTTTAAGGTGTACATCAGAAGGGTGGGATCTCCACCTTCCAACGATAATCATTCTGTGATTCTGTAAAAATCTATTATTTTATATAACATAGTAAAGTAATCCCACGACTCCAGAAACTGATGTTTTAAGGCAGGAAATCTGATGAAATGCCAAGTACTGGTCATTCTATATTGCTTTACGTCTCTCCAGGATATAACACCATTCTTTCCAAACTCTTTCTCACGTCTAGCAGAGTGTTATTAATGGCACAAAGAACCGTGAAAAAAAGATTACACAAATTCTGCATAATGTCTTACAACCCTGCTAAGAAAATGCATTTGATAATTCACTGGACAAAAGGTGTGTAATTCCTGCTGCAACAACGCTAAAGAGACAGCAACTACCTACTATATCTGAATAACACAACTTACAAGTCAAGTCATGTTTTACTCTCAGGATTAGATTTGTTCAACAGTTTCACAACTTCAAGCATGATTTAATTAATGTTATGATTTAAGCTAATACTCTTTTTTTCCTAGAGACTAACTACACTTGATGATTACATTACTGTAATATAACACTGTAATATCTGGTCTCCTTCACTTTCTATCAGCAGTCATAAAAACAAACCTGTAATTAAAACCAAAACTCTACTATATACTGCAAACAGAACTTCCAAGAATATTTCTATAATTTTCTGGTCAGTGGCACACCGCTTAGTTTCAAGTGATGGTGGTTATCTCTCCGTGACAAAAAAAACCAAGCTAAGTCTCACCACGACAGTGAATCCCTCACAGATCAAGGAATACTGCGTGATCTTACTTTCACTGTCAGGCAACAGCTACTCTTTCATTAGGTGGGTATAGTGCCCTCCATCTCAAGAAAGATGAGCATCAGCACCTCTACTGAGAAAAAAAAATAATAAAGAAAAACAATGTGTGTTAATGGATAACAGATGATAGGGTTTTTTGGCAAAAATGACATAACACCTGAAGATAGAAATAAACCATAAAATCTGAGTCACCATATCTATGACTATTAAGTCAATGCACAATCAGAAATAATCCCTTCTCTGAACTGCGTACAGCCTGAACAGATGCAATGGGATAGCATTTAATGATAACGAGCATGATTTAGTATATCACATATATTATGAGATGCTGTAATCTGACTCACTTTTCTCTTGCTTAAATTTACAGTCAACTGAACAAAAAAAACCCAGAAGACAATAGAGCGGTACCATTTGTAGCCTCAAAGCCACAAACTACAAAGTTTCTGTCTGCTGAGCTTTATAGCAGAAAAGACTGTAATATACTTCGTTTGATGTCCCCCCCAAAAAAACCAAACCAAACCCAACCTTTCTTGACTATCTAGTGATCACTGACTGCCAGTGGGGAAAAAAAACCATGGATTTCAATAACATTTGGAAACAAAGAAAAACCTAGAGAGTGGAATAGTCATAGACAACTAAACTTTCCAAAGCTAGTGCAATATAGAAAAGACCACTGTATGCAAAGAAAACATGCCTAAATTACTGTGTTGCCTACAACTATTGAGATACATCTTTCAGTAATGCCTCAAAGATGCAGGAGAAGCAGGAAGAAATACAAGAATCAAAAATGGAATCGTATTCACTACAGTGGGTTAAAGTTAGACAGAATGCACTTTAGTTTCTTAGCTATAAAACTTTTATCTATTTATTTGAGTACTAGGCAGCCTGCTTGAGAAGTAAGAATCTAACCACTAACAGGACTTAATCTGCCATTTATTGGTAATAACTTCCCTAAAGGATTCTGCAGAAATCACTAGTCTTCACGTACTCTGTCGTTTGCAGGCTACTTTTGAAACTTCTTCATGCTATTTGACTATTTCATAATAATGAATATCTGTTCTGCAGCTCCTGTCCTGCACTACAAGGCTGAGCACAGTCTGGATAAAGGCTAGATAAGTAGCACATGGATTTTAAAAGAATACGGCCTTCCAATATTGACCTTACCTCTGGGTACACTTCTGCTTGCTGTTCTTCTTGTCTTAATACGCATATCATCCAAAGATAAGCAATTAGTTTCACAGGCACCTTAAGTGCCTGTCATTTTTCTTTTTGTCTTGTAAAGTGAGTCACGTGAGGCTTTCCACCATGACAGCAGAGAAAAATGACTCTAAGAAGGCCAAGGTGTATTTAATACGGAAACGTCTGTATTTAGCATGGAAGACATAAACCTCTTTCTTGCGTATTTGCATAAAAGTTCAGAGAAAAAGAAAAAAAAGAAAAGAAAAAATAAAAGAAAAAAGGAAAAAGAAAAGAAAAAAGAAAAGAAAAAAGAAACGAATTTTTTTTTATCCTGTGCCTCTTTCCTGTTCTGTGCTTCTGCTGCTCTCTCCTAGCTTTCAACAATACATTTTGAGGAATAATAGAATGGAAAACTCAGGGGCTTTTGCGCTGTATTTGCAACAGAGCATCACAACAACACAGGCTTATATAAGAATGTTGCCACAGCTAGTTCTCTTTTCTCTCACATGACAAAGAAGTAGAGTATTGATTTTTCCTTCAAGTAATATAGCCTTTGCAGAAATATTAAAAAAAAAACCAAACCCACAATCTGCTTACACTCAGGAAAACAGGTTGAATCCCACCAGAGAACATTTTGCTTGTTCAATATCTTACTGTGCCTTTTCAAAAGCTCAGCAAGTCTACAGCATAGCACTGCAGTCTTACACTGCAGCATCCAAAGCCTGCATTGAGATCCAATGACAGTACACTGCAGTGCAAAGGCTCTTCTACCACAGTTCTGCAGTCTGTGCAGACTGTGTAAAGGAGAGCAACAGAACAAGACCTTCTGGCAGAGCTTTGTATAACATTTAACTTCAAGGACATTCCTTTACTGAAGAAGATCTTAATTGTTTTTATTGAAAAGTCAAAAAAATGCACTACAAGTTCTTTGCTCTATGTCTTGGCAAATTGAAACCTGTTTTTAGAGAGTAATGCTAAGATGACAGTGGGACCGTGGAAAATTGTGTACTATATTTGCCTTTTTTTCTGTGATGGAGCAAAGACAATACTAAATATTTTCACCGCTGCTATATTTCCAGGTGATACTGTAACCAAAGCAAATACAATGTGGAAATGCATGTCATAAAGCCAGCTGGACCGGGGCAATGATTTTTATATTGGTAACACCTGGCGAGACAAAAAAAACCAAAATTCACACTTAAAGGTATGGTATTGCCAAATTTTTTAGGTCATGTTCTTTGTCTCTAATGCTGTTACAAGTAAAATAAAAACGTGCAGAAGAAAAGGAAACGGAAGCAAACTCTAAAGCGTGTCTTGCTATGCTGTCCACTTAAAGAGAAGTACTCTGCCCTCTAACACAAGGCAGACACATTTCCCTTGTGGAAAGCTGCGTGTCGAAGCACGGCTACAGTTAAGGCATAGCATACCTGAATAAAAATATTCATGCTTGACGTACGTTCTTTTTTCTTAATGGTGAGCTGAGTCTGATAACCACATGCAAGAGGTTATTTAGGTGCTTTCAGGAAATACTTCGTAATATATTGATTTGTCTTATAATAACTTTTGGAATTTCCATACATCACACTGGCACTATTTCTGGAGCGACTCTATAGCACTGCTTCTGTATTCTCAGAACAGAATAATCTCACAAGCTGATAACTTGCAAAGTTTTGAAAACAACAATCATCTCAAAGACATATAAAGACACATGTGAAAGCAGCTCACTGGGCCTGTCTTCTGGTAGGCTACAGAGAAAAACATGACTCATAATAACTCTCTACTGTGCTAATAAAAATTACCCCCTGCTTCCTGTGAAGCCACAACACTCTGCACCTAGCAGTCCTATCTTTCCTGCAAATTCAATTATCTCTTTCTATTCAACAAAACTACCTACCTGTGGCAACATGAGATTCTATGTCTAGTAACAATAAGAGCTAAAGGCTGCGTAACTAAGCAATAGTGACAAACTAGTCTTAATTCCAATGTCAACTCTGCAAATCTGCTGAATTTACAATGTAGGTAAAAAAAAATTACTAGAAAAAGATGAAAATAGCAAAGGAAGTCATTTGATATCTCTAGCTGACTTTCCATTGTTCCTAGCTTTTGAAATACACTCGGAAATATGATGATAATTTTGACACTACCAAAAAAAATATAAACGCATATCAGTCTCTTACAAATATGAGACTACAGAAGCTCTATATCAATAAACTTGAAAAATGCTTTTAGGAGATCAATCTCCCTTCAGAGGCCAGAAGGAAAAAGGCTGTATTTTCTCCCGTACTTTTCTGTCTCTGCATTGTATAAGCAGAGAAGGAAACTAAAAGAAAACACTAAAGAACAATTTTTTGTTCGAATGTTTTTATTACCACCAAACAATTATTTATTTAATAGCAAATCTTACACATCCTGAGACATCTTTCAGCAATCAAGCAGGCAATCCAGCTCTAAAGCCAAAGAACCCCTACTCTCTTGTAGAAGGTGTTTCTGTAGAAACACCGATTTGATATGTATCGGGAAAAAAACTGAGTTTCACACATAGATCAAGCATATATGAATGCTGCAGGAGCTATATGGTAAATCTGCCTGTTATTTAGCGTGTCTAGAGAGGCAAGCTGCCTATAGGTAAAATTTTATTTTCCTGCCAAAAACAAATCACAGGCACAGTATGCATCATAAAGACAAGATTGAATAACTCTAAAAGGTAAAATAAGATAATTTTCAGTTGCGTAAGCAGGAAATAAAAACAATGGAAGTAGTAGATTTAAAGAAAGAGTGATAATTAACAGTGATAAATTACTTATTGTTTCATGAAATTCTCCTGGGTTCAGCTGGGATAGAGTTAATTTTCTTCTTAGTAGCTGGCATAGTGCTGTGGTTTGGATTTAGGATGACAATAATGTTGATACCACACCGATGTTTTTCCTTGTTGCTCATGGGCGTTCAAAACACTATTTTCAGCTTCCCGTGCTCTGCCAGGTGCACAAGAAGCTGGGAGGGGGCACAGCCAGGACAGCTGACCCAGACTGGCCAAAAGGTTATTCCATACCATACGACATGATGCTCAGTATATCAACTAAGAGAAGAAGGAAGGGGGGGACACATGTTCACCATGGTGGCTTTTGTCTTCCCAAGTATGATGGAGCCCTGCTTTCCTGCGGATGGCTGAACACCTACCTGCCAACGGGCAGCAGTGAATGAATTCCTTGCTTTGCTTTGTTTGCGTGCGCAGTTTTTGCTTTACCTATTAAACAAACTTGATATCAACCCATGTGTTTTCTCCCTTTTACTCTTCCAATTCTCCTCCAATCCCACCTGGCGGCGGTGGGGAGAGAGCAGCTGTGAGGTGCTTAGTTGTTGCCTGGGGTTAAATTACTACAGAAGATTATTAAGCTGAAAGATATCTGTAAAAAGAAAAGAGAGATAATGTTTTTCTCTGGTTTTTCTATTCAGGGTTCAAGTTTTAGAAACAGGTTACTGTCTCTTACTTTGTTAATGGATACTTTCAGACAGGAGGCTTGTTTTATCATCTCCTATACCTTTTACTAAGTCGTAGAAATGACATTTTAAAACATATGACTATGATAAGCTATATCTGTTCTCGTCTTCAAAAATAAGCAGAAGTTTAACCAAAATTAGGAAATCAAAGTCTTATTTTGAAAACTGTAGTGGAGGTGACAGAATTAAGAACTATGCTACCACATTTTGAGTAATCAAAGAATTTTTCTATTTTACTACAGACTCAAATGCAGTGGTATGCAATGTCACAAGGGGTGGAGTAGCTTAAACACTGGATAGAGGTGTAAGTTGTCTGGCTTTAGTCCAAATTCAGTTACTGATCTCCTGCATGGTTAAAACAAACCATTTATTCTCTATGTCACCTCATGCTTCTTAGTAGCCGTTCTGACTTTAGATATGGAAGTTACAAGGAGCAGAGAAAGAACGGTGAAAAAGAACAGCAACAACTGTATGCATATGTCTAGCACAAGCCATGCATCTAATTCTGACCCAGGGGTTGCAACTGCTGAATTAGCATAGAGCTTAATATATTTATATCGTTACGTAAAAGCGTGCAAGCAGAAAATGTCCAGAGAGAGAAAATCAACTTCAGACATTAATGTCAAGGCTACCTATTTCACTTATATTTTTGTGACATTCTCTTTTTAGTCATTATGCTCAAAAAGAGTAGATTGCTTTTAAAATGTCACCCAGTAGTTATTTTAACTAAAAGAATATGCCAGACACTGAAAATTTTATTACTGGGGAATAGAACTATTTAATTTGACATTAAAGTAACCTTTACACATTCCTCAGAGATAAACATAGCCTTTTACCCAAGCAGTACGTAATATACTTTGAAGGACTCCTTATTAAAGCTGATTCTTTTGCACCAGCTACAAGGAGAACAAGACACCAAGTACCTCCAAAAGCACCTGGCTCAAACATATCTGGTAAGACGGAGTCTATCAAAGCGAAACACATTAATTTTTCTTGCATATATGTCCAAATCCCAGGTGGAGGCAAGTCTGTGTGCATCGAAGTAACTTCACCCGGCCTTGCCAGGAGAGCAGAAGTAGATGAAACGCACTATCTGTAAGGTCTCTGTTCCCAACTCAGTGCAGTACTAAAAAGTTCTCAGTCCATCCACTCTGTGAAAGTCCAAATCCACGGTTAGAAAATATGTTTTTCTCTGGGTGTTAACACAACTTATGGCTTGTCCTGATTCCCCTGTGGACAACGGTGAGCCTAGAACAAGAAATACTTGAGACAAATGTGGATCGTGAATGGTCCAGAGGAACATTTTCCGGTTTGTTTCACTGCTTCTTTGGAACCCCAGTAAAACAGAGTCTATAAAGCAAAAAGACAGAACATCTGAAATATGAGTACAATTTAGCAATTGTCCACTTCAGCAACTAGAATTTTGCAGTATGTTCTGTCAGTATTAGAGTTAACTGAAGAATCAGCATTAATAAAATTTGCTACAGATAGCATTAAATTGAGAAATAACGAAGTACACTGTTATCCACTGAAATAGCTTTTGAAAGGTATACTTACATTGCATAATGTAAACAAACTGTATGTTATTTACTTAGCATCTGGCAAGGTACTCTCCAAGTCATTTTATTACTTTCCTAAGAAATCTAGGAAAGTGTCGTGGTTTAACCCCAGCTAGCAATTAAGCACCATGCAGCCGCTCGCTCACTCCCCCCCGGTGGGATGGGGGAGAGAATCGGAAGAGTAAAAGGGAGAGAACTCGTGGGTTGAGATAAGAACAGTTTAATAACTGAAGTAAAATAAAATAGAACAGTTAAATAGGTAAAGCAAAAGCTGCACATGCAAACAAAGCAAAACAAGGAATTAATTCGCTGCTTCCCATCGGCAGGCAGGTGTTTGGCCATCCCCAGGAAAGCAGGGCTCCATCACGCGTAACGGTTACGTGGGGAGACAAACGCCATCACGCCAGATGTCCCCCCCTTCCTTCTTCTTCCCCCAGCTTATATACTGAGCATGACGTCATGTGGTATGGGATAACTCTTTGGCCAGTCTGGGTCAGCGCCCCTGGCTGTGCTCCCTCCCAGCCCCCCGTGCACCGGGCAGAGCAGGGGAAGCTGAAAAGTCCTTGACCAATGTAAGCGCTACTTAGCGACTATTTAGCGGTATTAGCATCGACATTGTTCTCAATCTAAACCCAAAACACAGCCCCATACCGGCTACCAGGAAGAAAATTAACTCTATCCCAGCTGAAACCAGGACAGAAAGAAAAAAAAGGTATACAACACTATATTTCAAAACCATTGCTAAACATGTTTCTACCTCTGTATTGCCCAGTGATGTTGATACTAGGCAGGCTACTGAATGACACTATATTCTTATGATTCACTTTCAAATCTGGGTAAAGCACAAAGCTCCTCACAGACACTTTTAGTGGATTTTGAATGCTCTCCTCCGGGGCTATTTCATTACAAGTTTTTCTTTTTCTTAGCTTATAACTTTACCTTAAAAGGTTGCAAGGTAACTTTGGCAGAAATGATTTTGTAAAAGGCTTGAGCTCTTCTTTCATACACTTTTAGTTCTGTTTCAGAGGTGGTCAAGAATGAACCTCAAACTCAACAATTACCATCTCTAAATTAAGGAAGAGCTTTACAGAGAGCAGCATGATGTTCTCTACAGAGATCATAACATAGATGGCAGGATTGCAGTGTTACACTGCAACTTGAAAAACCTCTGTCTGAGGCAGGCATTATAAATGCCATTTCTAAAAAAGTTTTAAGAACACTGTCAAGACCTGGCCGCCTTGTCTGCTACCATAATTACACCTGTACAGCATGTTTCAGTGTCACTGCACAGTCATTTTGGAGAGGCAGTTTCAGGATACACAGAAAAAAACGAAGTCAAAGCAGGCCAGAGCTATCTGTGTTATCATCTCCCACGTTTCTCATCCTCCGCCATCCCTCACCTCCCTCCCACTGTTTCCTTCTCCCTCTTGACTGACCTAGCGTCAGTGTTTGCCATAGCTGACTTGGAGCAGCTAGCGTACTTCTTTATGGTCTGTTGCTTGCTGGTGCCTCCAAGAAGAACTGAGCTCCACATTCCCTGATCTGTGGGTACTGTGTTTGCCTTTCTTTCCTCTCAGAGTCCTCCATATCGCAATCAGTTTAAATTTTTTTAGTAAACATATAAAATTAGGAGTGATAAGAGGATGTATCAAAAAAAGCTGACTGGAAATGTCAATTAAATTAGGCTAATTCTTTTTAAAGAAATAAGATTAGAAACACAGGTCTGTATCAAGTTGACTAATATACTAGCAGAGGAAAAGAGAGGAAAAAATTCTCATTATCTCCTTTGTTTTCTAAGTGTGGGAAAATGTATTTCTAAACAACACTCTCAGGTATGGCTTAGAAAGACCCTCCCTGTTCTGAAGAGGCTCTGAGTAGAATTCTCTACTCAGGAAAAAGTAGAGAAGTTAGTAGGGCTAGGTCTCTGCTAGACTAGTTAGTACTGTCTGATCACTGGACAGTGTAATCTCTGAGGACTGAAATGAATTAAAGAGGGGTTTTGGAAGAATGGGTTGGGAAAAAACATACTGGAGTATTATGGGACTTCCAGAAAGCAATATTTTTCATAAAGACAAGAAAAGGCCAGGTAAGGAACAAACATTTGCAAAGAACAGAAGTACTCTCTTTCAAGTTGTAGGGAGAAAACAAGACATTAGTGAATAGCAGAGATGTAGGACACTTGAGGCATGGAGGGTGGTGTCGGAAGAGGAAGACATCATTGGACATTCCCTTCAAAATTCTGATAACACAAAGATAATTTCATACTCTGATGTTGTCTTGTATAACAGCAATATGATGAGAATCATAATCCTTCTCCACGTGGAACATGAGCCCAAACACTGAAAATATTTGACACAAAATCTTCTCCGCTAGTCAAAAGACTGAAAACACTCTGTAAGTTCTGTTTGCTGCAATATACACTGCAGATTAAGACTATACTTCACAAGATGCAGGACCTGGTAGAGTCTCATCTTGCAAGTGTCTTTGGGCAGTCACAAACAAAATAGCACAAAAAGGCTGAAAAAAACCCAGCAGAGACATTTTTTGCTGGACCAATACACAATGCTTTATCAGAAGTAGAATGCCCTTTCAACCTGGAGAGAAATCGGATACTTATTCATTTTATTTTGATAAAAAGCAGAGCCGCCAATAAGCTAGAACTCTGCCATAATAATGATGGTTACAAAAAAGGAACATAACAGTTAACCAAGTAAGGCCATAGTGCTTACAGTAATGGATTTTGGACTAAATAAATCATTAATTACATAATTGAAAAAGTGGAAAAGTACATCTAAAGTAGCCTGTATATCTTCAAGTTTCTGTTTGCCTTGGAGAGACAGCTGAAGAAGAGTTTTTCAGCGGGAGAATAATTCTCACCACAATGTGGTGGTTAAACAGCAAGTATTGTCTGGGAAACAGGTGTTAATGAATGACGAACCAGGGCTGTTACATGAGGAGGAACTTCTACTGACAACAGTATGCCAGTGACCTTAAACAGTGTGGTCAGACTCAGAGACCAGTAAAAGAGTAGTCATGTGGCTCTGCCCTTCTCATTAACAAACCATAAACTTTGTCATTAATGTGCAACATATATCGATGGAAGCTTTCTTTTTTTTTTGTCTTCTCTGAAGTTTGCTTTACCTGACTGTAGCTTTGGTTTACTTCTTTTATGTGTAAGAGCAATATCTCCAACTGAGCAGGTGTCTATAATGTCCATAATTCTTTTTATTTTTGCTTCTTTTTTTTTCTAGTACAACCATAGTTTTATATAGGCAGAAATCACAAGTATATCCACTTTATGTGGAATGAGATACGATATATGATATGACTATATGACAAGTTGTTGAGAAATACAGAAACAGTAGGAAAACATGGGCCTTGAGCAATGGAGACATAGCATAGAGCACCACAGCTACAAAAAGATTTACCATTTTTCAGTTGAAGTACAGATCTTGAGACAGGCAAGAGTGGGTTTAGGGAGAACAAAGATTTTACATTTCAACATCGTACAAAGTAGAGTGATTTTGGAAATACCATGGAGCTGCAGAATTGTGGAGAAAGAGAAAAGCGTTTCAGGAAATATAAAAATTATCTCAAGGAGACCCTACGAGGATAAAAAAATCATCAAATGGTTCATAGTCTTTCTGGCAAAGCACATCAGATGCTGACACCTTGTGATAACACAACAGACAAGCTGCTCTGGTCTGAAACCGCTAACCACTAGAACACACGGGACCAGTGGAAGGGTGAGGGCAGTACCAAGGTAAGAGATGAAATGAAGGATTGTGTATAACAATTTCATAGCACAAAGCTAGCTGCATTGCTGTTCCTTCATTTTGGTAAAAATAAGAGCTGTATTAGTACACTCAGTACTTTCGTTAAACTAACAGTATTTTTGTGGATTTACTAAAACAATATGCTTACTTCTTGACCATAAGAAAACGAGTCAATATAATAGCTTGTTCATTGCAGGAACAAATAAATAGTAAATTTTCTTTGCTTTAAACAGAAGCTTTCACCACAGCTGAAAAAGTAAAGCCAAAATAAAATTCAAGCCTATCTCTCAGGAATGTCAAAACAGACTAAAACTGAAAGCATCAAAAAGTGACAGGCAGTTAATCCCCAGAGTAAAGAGATCACTGAGTTCACAGAAAGGTTGAGGTTGAAACGGACGTTTTGCAATCATATGGTCCAAGGTGTATGCTGAAGGAAGATCAGCTAGACAAGGTTGCCCAAGACCATGCCCAGTGGATTTTGAGAATCTGCAAGGAATAACACTCCACAACCTCTGTGAAAATGCTGTTACAGTGTTTGAGCACTGTAAAGAAATTTTTTAGTATGTTCCCATAGAATTTCCTAAAACACTCCTGATCCATTGTTATTATGACTCAAAATTTGGAGCAAGAAATATTTCTACACTTGCTAGTTCACCTTCTTTCTAGTTCTTGTAAACATTATGGTTTAAGGAGAAGTTTGAAAGATAAGTACTGAGATGCTCTCTATTTCCAACCATGCTCAGGAAGAATTGATTGCAGTGGAGATCCCTTCTGAATTCTTTACGACTTCACAGTAATCAAGTTCCACAAACTTTTCTACGAATATTTTCCTCAAAAAATCTCCTATATACTGTACGTCACAAAAAAAAAAAATCATAAAGACATTAGCAAAATATTTTGTTTTGGGAAGTGTGTTATGTAGTGAGAAAATTATCACGAGTCCTGTTTTTGCAGGTGATTTATCTCATGTACAAAAAATCCCACTGTTTATTGGGAAGTCACTGTTTTACTGTTATGTCCGTGGTAATGTCCAAATTGCTGTTTGACTCGACATCATGATCAATGAGTAATCATCTCAACTACAAAGGTAATACGCACTGAGGAGTAAAAACAAAAAAAAGGAAAAGCTTTACTGAGATGCGTGACGGGAGGAGTGCTCTACAAAATGTAAAACATAATTCCTTTTAAGATTTTAGTTGGAGTACTAAATCATGTATGGCGACCTGACCTTTTGAGAAAGACAAGCAAGAAAAAAGAATGAGCGGAAATATCTCTGAAATCGAATTCCATATTCCAAATCTCCATAAATCGATTTTCCCAAGAAAGACTTGGAGTGACCTATACGAACAGTTTCAGATATATAAAACGATTTTGTGAAGAGGACTTTCTTACGTAAAATAGGCAGCAGTGCAATTAAATAAAAGGAAAAAAATGTGTGCAAAGACATTAATGAAAGAATAGGCAAAGTGTGTTGCAGACAGTACTGTGACCTTCATCCCTGCAGGCTTTAAAAACAGTTTGGACAGCGACGTGGCAGTTATCTTTAAGGTAGACTTTGTCTTTCAGTGACACATGAAGGTAAAATACAGATCCCCTTGACAGCTGCCTTCTTTCTGCGTCTGTACTTTCTATACCAACTTAGCATATCATTAAACAGAGTTTATATTTAATGAAAGAATTAAATCGAGTTCAGTTCAGCAAGAAAGCTTAAGAATCTAGAAGTAAGGAATTAAACTTGGCTGAACCAGACCGTGGGAGGAATTTAATCAAGACGTGAATTAAGATATTAAATCTCTGTAAAACGAGATAAATCCTTCATATGGAAATTGATTTTTTTTTTTTAAATCTAATTTGATTTTTTCTCTTCCTCTTGCATTTTTTTTCCTGTAGTCAATGTTCCCAGAAGTATTGCAAGCTTTATAGTCAAATATAAGATTGCTGCAGACAATTTTGTGTTATAATGCTCTGAATGCACAAGGCTTTTTTCCCCAGCACTTTTTTAAGATGATAAGGGGGAAAGAATCTCAATGATACTGGACTGTTTAGTATGTATAAGAGTACAATAGGATGCCGAGCGAGTTAAGTAACCTCATATTTCTTTTAGGGTAACAGGTTTTTATTCTCTTTTTGATCTCGTCACTCTGGAGGGCACCTAAGAGCTACCAGACTTCTGATATCACTATACATATGCTCAACGATCTCATTCCCTCAAACACAAGATAATAGGTAGAGATTCAGAATTTTCTGATATCAGCAAAATTATTACCGCAAGAAAAATTTTACCAAGAAGCTCACTAAGGGTAGAAGGGATAACCAGGACGGTTCCCTTTTAGTGTGATAGGAAATCTGGGTGCATGTTAATTTTTTTTTTCCTCCCCAGTGACACAGACTTAGAACAATTGCATGACACCCAGCAGAGCTGTCACAAGAAATATTGCTGTTTCATTGGCCAATCTAGACAAATAGCGTGAAGATGAAATAAAATTACAATATTTTTCACAAGTTCCCTTGGAAGTCATCAAAAGTCTTATTGTGTTCATCGTCTTACATTTTCTTACCTGCTTTTCAAACAGCTGTTTTGATAACAAGATCAACGTTTTGATCTTTTGAGAAGTGTCTGAACAGACACATGAGATTAAAATGGCCAGGCAACACAGATTAACATCAACACAAAACTTTACAATAGATACTTTAACAGTAATAGCATCAGAACTTCAACTTTCAATGAAGTATGTGTGGCAGAGAATTAACCTGATATTTAAATTATTCAAAATATACTCATGAAGTGCTTGGGGGGAAAAAAAAAAACAAGATTTTTGTACGCAAATGAAGAAAAAGTAAATAATATAATTTAAATGACTTTTTTCTTACGATGTTATCCCAGAAACTATTCAGTGATTATTTGATCAAACTATATTATTTTATATTCAGGGAATATTTTATATTCAGGGATTATTTGATCAACCTATAAAGGCAAGTACACACTATATATTAACAGAATACTTACTGAGATGAGCCTACACCAGAAACCAGGGCATCCTGTTATACTATGGCTATAGTCTAATGCAATCATCTATCAATAGGCCTCACGAAAAAGCCGTAATACAATGTCAGAAAATTATGAGCAGGGGAGGGACGAGACTGTTTAATCACAGTGGCAGTACTTCATATATATAACAAAAAACACTTGCATATTTATATCTTCAGCTAGAAAATTTCTTCCTTTCCATGCGGAAATTTCCTGACCAAAAACGACTTCAGAAATGTTGCAAGCAAGATAATTATGTCCTCTAGAACTTCATTTCTTCCTTGGAAACTAATTTTGAGGAGAGAACCTTTGCATTCTTTATTCTTCACTGCACTAAGAGAATTTTTACCACCCAAATCCTCACCTTAGAAGAAGAGGACTGGGTAAAGGGTGGCTGGACACCACCCAAGCCTGTGTCTGAAGACTGAGCCAGTCCTGAGTCTGTGCCACTCCACCTTTGTTGCTTTGAGGAGTCAAAAGCTCTATGGGAGTATGACATTCCCTACTAAAGATAGCTTGGTCATCAGAATTAAACTGGGATAGACATGTTATTGTCTTCTGTTGGCATATTCCCCAGAAAGACCTTTGTCTCTTTAGCAGGAAAAGCAAACTTGAGGAGGAAAAGGTGTTACAAACATATGAAATAATAGGGCATTACTCAGTATCTGGCTGCAAAAAATTCACAGAAACACTCATTTTCTTTTTATATAGAGCTGCCCTAAAGCCTCACTGATGAAATACCTGTCTAGACTTTCCAGATTGAGTCTTTATTTTTCTCTTTCAAGTATGAGGAATTGCATGGCAGGATTACAACATGCTCAGTGGATAAGAGGAGAGCTATGGGTATTGTCTTGCTGAACATCAGTAAGGCCTGAATACTGTCTCCCATAAGGCTCTCGTGTATAAAGTGTTGATGGCAGGTAACAGTGGGATGAATTGAAAAATAGTGGAATCGTCACACCAGGAATGTGAAGATGACTGTAACAAGGACTAGTTGGTGGGCAGTAAGTACCAGTGTATTCCAGCTGCCATCACTGTATATAAATACCTGAAGGGAAGCCGCCAGGTTGTGCCAAGTGATAGGACCATAAGCAGTAGACACTATTATTGCAAATGTTAAAATTTGTAAACTTCTGTTACAATTTGTCCTGTAACATGCATGGGGAGTGTGGCAAAGCACAAATGCGGCAGCATGGAGATGGACCTTCTCTGCATGCCCTCTCTGCAGTCCCTCTTACACAACACTGTAAACTGACAACAGCTAATGACAGTAGCTGTTGTGACTCAACACCGAAAGTACATATCCAGAACTAAAACACAGTTTCATTTTGCCAGCAAGGTGTCTGACGTCTGTTCCATGAGCAGTATCCTACACTTTCACATCAGACCAGTCATGTCTTTCAAAAGGTCTGCTGCACTCTTTTTCAGGAGAACAAATGATGGCCTGTCCATTTCTATAATAGTGCAGTCACTCTACCTTTTCTAGGCTGTAATGAATTGTGCCACCTACATAAAAGGGGCATAGGATGACACAGAGGGAAAAGGTGGGTGATATAATTTGTAGCCCAATCATAGGTGTGACGCTCCTGCTGAAGATGACGTCCCGCACTTTTTGTAGTATAGCAAATTGGTCCTCTGATTTATAAAGAAGCTCTGTTCGTCTAATTAGTGTAGAAAGGTTGCAGTCTCTAAGCAGTATTGCTTTACAGTTTGGTGTTGAAATTACTCAGAAGAGGTAGTGAAAAAGCCCTTGAGCTCTACAGTTTTTTGCTATGATGTCTGTGAAACTTTTGTCTAAATCTTGTTCAAATATAATCTAGTGTGTAGGACAAGATTACTCACTCTGCTTTTTTTGATCCAAGTGGAATCCTTTTTATATTGTTTAAGCTGGCAGTGAGCAGTCACAGGCTGCTGTAGTAAACGTTAAAGACTTGTCCAGTGGCTGTTCAGTGTGCTTGCTCTCAGATACACTGAATGAGAGAGAGGGAAAAATTCCACATTTGGCTAATTGGAGCTAGTTCAGATCAAAGCAGAATGAGTAAGACTGAGGACTTCTCCTTTTAAATTGATATCCAAAGCGCCATCATGTACTGATGTTGCCCAGGGTTTTTTTTATAAATAGCGTAAAAATTATACTTTCTTATCAGTGCTGCAGGAAACTGACTGTGTCAGTCCTGACAAAAGCAGTATAAGCTTTCTTTTATTAAGTTTTCCTTTATAGGCACTTCCATATTGTAGGAGTCAAAAACGAACGCAGAAATCAGGTAACCTTGAGCCACTACACTAAGCCAACTGATTTCTTAATCACAAGTCCCACAGTTACATGGAGTCTTCCACAAGCAAAAATTACTCTTTCTATATTTTAAGAAGATTGCATTTAGCTGTAACAATGATGTCGTTGTATCTACAGAAATTCATCATGGCATAAGTCAGGTTGCGTGATAGATAGTGGCAAAGTCTGCACCGCACTCATAAAGCCAACATGCCAAGACACTCTAATGAATTTCCCCTAAGTCATAGATATATTATTTTAGCAAGGCAGAGCAGTAAAATAACCATTACTGTTAAGAAGTAGAGTGTTTCCTGCAGTTTTTTTTCTTCTTCCTCTTGTTGAACAATCTACAGACAGCAGACATAAGAAAGCAGGATCAGTGACAAGAAATTTTTTGAAAGCAATATTTCGAAAAAAGAAAATATAAAGAAAAATTTATTTACTCTGACACTAGTCCAACACTGGACAAGTGTCTGAAAGTTGTTGGGCATTCTGTATCTTTGAAGACTTTTCAAAACTGGAATGGACACATCCCTCATCAACGTATCCTAATTAATCTTTCTTTTATCAGGATGTTTAGGCCAGGCAATCAGTAGAGGTGACATGCAACGCCAGGCTCTCTGTGATTCTGTGAAACAAGCATGTTTTATTGTCACAAGCTTATGCAGACCTTTCAATCATTACATACATTTTTAGGCGACCTAAAGTCATTAACTCTGCAGTTATAGCAGCTCAAGATAGCAGGAGCGTAGTTTTAAATATTCTCGGATTTTTGTCTGTGTTCGAAATCCTAGGTGGTGTTATGGTGTCACAGGAATCTGCACTCTATGCCCTTTCTTTAAATCCTGAGTCTAAAGTAAAAATAAACTTGTTTTGAGATAAGATTTTATGCTGTCACAAGCTGTCCTTTCAGATCATTCTGGCTACCTTGGACAAGACCCTCATCTCAGTAAGTTGAATAGCAGTCAAGCATACATAATTTCGTACTGAGAGGTCAGTTAGGACATTGTAGGTAAAATTCTTTTGCTAGATAGCACTGACCTACATATGTCTCCTGTACACTGTGAGTAAACCATTTAGCATTCACTACCTGTAATCTGTGTGCTCTTACTCCAACAGTAAAAGGATATCCCAAGCTTTGCTGTAATTCTGCACCAAGAGGTAATTCAATTCCTACCTGGTACTGCAGAAGACGAGTCACTCTGCTCTTTAAGAATTCCATCACCAACAACCAATGACTCATCACGATCAGGTTAGCAAAGCTGAAGTTTTATCACTGTGGACATTTCTCAAAAATCATCCTGTCACTACCTGAAACTCTGCATGCTCACACAGCATGAAGTGTGCTTCCATTTGCCTAGCCAGTGGGTTTTCACTATGCAGCAAGCATGCACTTATGCTATGTGCTACGCAGTTCCTCAAAAAGCAATTTGATGTAACCTGTTGCCACAAGTATGATTGATGCAGGGGAGCCCTTAACAAAACTAGCAGTATTTTGCTACAGACTCTAAAGGAGATAAAGGCCTGAGATGCAGCCAGGGCAGGAAATCCTTTAGTTTCAATCTGTTTAATAAGTAACCAGCAAGGAGTGCAGTGAGACTCAACACTGATGGATATGAGCTTGGAACACTTGTATGCCATTAGGATGTGAATAGCAAGTAGCTTCTTCCAGAGTCATCTAAAAATGAACAAATTTGCACGTACAATTAATTGCCTCCATACTTTTCCCATCCTATATAATGTCAGTAAATATGAAAGCCTAGCTGAGCGTTTTTTCAGCTGTCTGTGCTATCGTGACTGCATGGTGATGATGTCTCCTTGAGCTGGGATACCTGTCAAGGTTGCTCCTCGTGGCAGAGAAACCGCTTAAGAACTGCAGATCTTTCATAAGTGACAGATAGCGTGTCAAATTAATATGAATTAAACGCTAAAACTTTATCTATGAAAATATGATAAAATTTTTATAGAAAATTCCATTAGGCAAAAACTGTTGTCTGTGTCTGAGACTAAGATTGAACCTAGCTGCATCTATGCTCCAACAGGAGTTTAGAAAGCAAAGTTGTCCACGGAAGCTCGAGGCTCAATAAGAGGGTCTTTCTTACCCTTTACATCTCAGCTGTCTGTATGAATAATTCTAACGAAGTGTCCCTTTGGTGATTATTCTTAGCTCTAATTGAGTGAATCTTGCCTTCAACCTTATTGAACATTGGTAAGTGATTGTTAAGCTTTGTTAAATTATATCAAAATTATATCAAACCGATATCAAACTTATTATTATTCTACTTCAATAAAACATAGTGCTCTCCTCTCTCTCTTTTGAGTGAGTTGCATTCCACTCTTTCACAATAACAAATAATACTATTAGATGCTACTGGGCGCTGTTTAACATGGTTTTTTTCTTGTTTTTAATTACTTCTGAGTCTATAATCAGAGGTGGTTACATAGTTGTAGAACATATTTGCATGAATTAAGACATGAAATGTGACATAATGCCGTAGGACTTAAATCCTAGAAACTTAATAGTTTCTCAGCCCTGATGACTCTGGGATTGCTAGCAACACATGCTATCTATACATGTTAGAATGACATAAAAAAAATCCATTCACTCTTTTTTGTTAAAGAGCAACACGTTAAATTTAATGAAAATACAACTTCTCCAATAGGCATACAAAAATGAAAATTAATTATAGCTTCATTTCTAAACAGAAGTCCCTAGAAAGACGAAAGAGAAAAAAAAAAAGTGTACCTTTTCTGCATTTCCCTTCTTTAAAACAAAAGACATCTATTTCTCATCATAGCCCTACAGTTTTGACAATTTGCATTTTTAGACTCTTTGACCTGCTGTCTAAAATTTTTGTAGCTATTCTATTTATATTATGGGACATCAAATTAAAATTTCTCTCCAATTTCATCTTTTTGCTGAACAGATTGCTCCCATTATGGAAGGGGGTTTCTTGCGTACAAACAATGTTTGCTTTGTGTCCTGGTTTCGGCTGGGATGGAGTTGGTTTTCTTCCTGGTAGCCGGTATGGGGCTGTGTTTTGGGTTTAGGTTGAGAACCATGTCGATGATACACTGACGTTTTGGTTCTTGTTAAGTAGTGCTAAGTACTTGCTAAGTGGTGCTCACACTGGTCAAGGACCTTTCAGCTTCCCATGCTCTGCCAGGGGCACGGGAGGCTGGGAGGGGGCACAGCCGGGGCAGCTGACTCAGACTGGGCAGGGGGCTATTCCATACCACGTGACGTCATGCTCAGTATATAAGCAGGGGAGTTGGCCGGGGAGGGGTTCGATCGCTGCTTGGGGGACGTGCTGGGCATCGGTCGGCGGGTGGTGAGCAATTGTACAGTGTACCGCTTGCTTTGTATTACTACTGTTCTATTTTTTTTATTTTACTTTAGTTATTAAACTGTTTTTATCTCAACCCACGAGTTTTTCCCCTTTTGCCCTTCCGATCCTCTCCCCCATCCCACCGGTGGGGGGTGAGTGAGCGGCTGCGTGGTGCTTAGTTGCTGGCTGGGGTTAAACCACAACACTTTGTCATTAATCTGCTTCACTGATCGTCTCATATAAATTTCCAGCACTATTTTTTTTCTCCCTCAAAGGAAACAGAGCAGTGATTAGCGATAGGAATACTAGGAATAGTTCCACATGAACTGTGGTATAAGTGCTTTCAGTGCAAGAATTTCAGAACACCAAGTAAAAAAAAAAATAATGCGTTCTCAAAACCCTAAGCATTAAACATGCTCTCTTCATAAGTGTTAAAAAAAAATCAAATTTCTATTCCTCCAACACCATTTACTGTTTACAATGTAATTAAGGCCATATTGGATCTTACAAATGCCATGCAAAAGCCTAGAAAGCACCTTAAAGTATTGTTGTCAGAAAAAAGGAGCACCAAGCACCACTTAGCAATGCTGCTTTTTTGCGTACAGTTTTCTTTCAGTCCGTACTGGCGTAGCTCTCTGTAGGAGACTGAAGTGTTAAGTATAATTGTCTCAATTGTGAGTGTTTATCTGATAAGACCGGAGAGGAGACCACTCTTTTGTGTGACAAGACCCGAGGGCAGACCATTCTTTGACTTAACAAATGTCACCATCTTACAAGGAAACTTGTGCAAACTTGCTGAAGCAGCAGGCCACTTTTTGGCTTATAAGGCACCACCAAGATTAGGACACTAATTGGTATCCGGGCCAGGCTGCTTGCGCACCAACAATGCATATTGTGTGATTAGATGTGTATGTGTGGCATACGTGATGTCGCCCTGGGTAACCAAACGTAAACGAGAGGACAAACTCCTTCTCCAACATCGGATAAAATATGGCACAACGAAACCTGTGTTCGGCCAGCCACCACCGAAGCACTGAAGACTGAGGACTAACGGGACGCCACTGTGACAGGGGGAACTAATACGTCAAGGGTTAATAACAAAACCATCACTTCGCTCAGGCTATGTATCTATAGTCTTAAGCAGGAACTGATACCAGTGGAATGCTTTGCTTAACTACCTGATAAGCATGAGATAAATCAGGACTGAAGAGATTGACCAAACAAACCAAGGACACAATTAAATCAGGACTGAAGAGATTGACCAAACAAACCAAGGACACAATTAAATCAGGACTGAAGAGATTGACCAAACAAACCCAGGACACAATTAAATCAGGACTGAAGAGATTGACCAAACAAACCAAGAACACAACTTAATTACTGCCAGCAGGATGGTTTTGAGCAGGATTTGCAGTCCAGGTGAAGAGCGCATGGCGAGGAAGACACACGGCCTTCATCCCTGAAGACCCCAGCCCACGACCACCAGGAAGCACCACGCGTGCGCAGCTAGGAGGAGTTAAAGGCGGGCACTTTGGGGGGGAAATTATAATATTAATGTTTTGATGCATAAATACCTGGTGAGTTTCCATGAAAAGCGCGCACGACTTTGGTGGGACTACCCCCCGTGCTGCCCAGCGCTGAATAAACATACCTACTTTACAACCTTCTCGGTTGTGGAGTCTGTTTTCCGCACGTCAACTGGATCCATGGTGGTGACTATCCTTTGCTTATCTCTCTGAATGCTTGCTTAATTTCCTCCTAATATTTCCTGCCTTTCCTATTGCTTTACTCTTTTATATTTACCCAATAAAACGTCCAATTGACGGCATATGATGTCGTTCGTGTCTTAATTTCGCCCTTGGGATCATTACAACCCTTCCCCAAGACTGACAATCAGACCGGGACCTAACAGAACTCTCTGTAAAGCCTCTAACAGACCTTTTATGCTTTTTTTCTATACCTAGTATATCACGAAGGAACAGTTGTTCACTGAGCATATATCTAACAGTTAAAATATTTTTTTTTAAAAAATAGGGAGAGGAATATACAATTTAAGTTTAGGAAGGGTCACCTTTTAGCAGAGACCTTTGTCCTTTCGTATGTTGTAAGGAAGTAAAATCTGAAGCAACACACTTCACAGGAAAATGCAGAAACTGCTTCCCCAGTGTAATATTACTGAAAAAAATCTATATAAGGAAACAGAGACAATATAAATGAATGTAACACATGTCTCACAGCTTCTCACCTCAAAGCCGTCTGCTCGCTTGAGGGTGCACTGCAGAGGAAAACTATAATTATGATCCCCTGTTAATGGTAGTAGATATCTTTCAGGAAAAGTTCCTGAATATGATCCTTCACTGTTTCTATCACTGGATGTGGAGGCTTGATGCTACTCAGCAAGTAGAAGTCAGCTGGAAACCTCAAAAGAAAGAGAGGCACACAAGTACATCACTTGTGCAAATTACTGCGAATCTCTCATGGCAATTTCAAAACCTTTGAAATCGTCCTTTGGGACTCATCACTACACCAGTGCGATGAGGAATGACACTATAGGAAAAGGAAGTTGGATAAGAAAAATTGATAAACGAAAATAAAAGAGCTTGTGTGTTGCCAGGGAGAGAGCAAGGAAAGGAGGTACGGCCTCCCCATCTGCACACGCACATAGCACAAGGCAGATGTATCCAAAATATAAAAAGCAGGGGAAAAAAAGAAAAAATAATAATTGCCAATGATGAAGGTGAGAGGGAATCTCCTCATATCCTCATGAAGAAACTGGTGCAAGTTTCAAGGGAGAGCAATGGCAGATTAATGGACAAATGCATCAAATAGTGGAAGGCTAAGCAGGAAAGAAGTAGTCCCATAGGACCAGTCAGCCAAACACAAGTGTTGAAAAGAACAAAAGATACCAAACAAGGCTCAATATTCCCCCCAAAAAAGTCATCACCCTGCCCCTGTAGTAAGAGCTGAATTACTGACAATAGTCCACATAAAGAATTTTTTTTAAAAAGAGAAATTTTAAAGTTTTCTTTATTTTTAAAACGTCTGTAACTCAATTTTGGTACCAAATACCTTTCTTCTGATATCTCTGTGCAGATACTGATCTTTTCTGTTTTCCTATTTTCACTCCATAGTTTATTTTTACACCTAAGAGGGAGGGAGGGAAAAAACCAAAACAGTGAAAAATCCCACTAGGCAGGAAAAAAAAGATGATGTAGAACACGACTTCTTGAGGGAGACCCAAACAGCCATGATGGGCAACTGTGAATGTAAAAACTACTCTTTATGAGTCTCTGCAATTACTAAACAAGTCGCATCTTGCAAACGTGGGAGAAACAGGGAGAAACTTAGCTATACAGACACAAGGTTGCATTGCCATACATTGCTTTCTCTATCTGCCAGAGTAGTTCTGCACCTACCAAACACCACCACAACTGGGGATAAACTCCTTTAGCACCATAAGTCCATAATCAGTTCTCCTCTGCAACTGACTTTGATTTTTAGAATTTTGCCTCTCTTATTTGTGACTCATGGACAAGCATGTGGAAATTATCCTCATTTTTACACTTTCTGCTTTAGTTTAACCAAATTTCAGACTATGGCTACCTCTGTGCCCTTTCAAATAGCAACGTTCTGTCACTCATTCTCCCATTATCCCTAAGCATCTTTCCTTTCCTCACCTATGTCCCTCATGCCACCTTTGTCTTCTCTCTTCTGCCACTCACAAAAGAAACATGAAAGCTCCTCTGTTTCTTTTCTGCCCGAGGTTCTAAAGAACAATAAAGAGCCCATGGTGCTGCTTCTCCTGCTGTTTTTTCTTCGCAGCACATGCCAGGATAAATCCATATTATCTGACCTGATTAAGATGGCTCTGCTGCTTCCTCAAAACCACTCTAAAGACTATTAGGTCACAATCAACTAGAGCCATGAGGTCTGGGGAGCCACAAACTTGAAAGCATGCTGTCCTTATCAAGCAGATTAGCAGAAAGGTCTCCTAGTGAACAGAGCTGGTAAGCTCATGGATTACTCAGAGATAGTGAGGATGGATCATAGTTGTGTTTGTGAAGCAGAGCAGTGCCTTACATACATTTTTGTGTTCTTGACGTGGTGTGGCAAACATGCCAGCTTGAAACAGTTTTGATGACTTTCAACACAGCCTTCAGAGCCACGAACTAGGATAACAGGTTAAATCCTCATACAGAGATAAAAAATGGTTAAATGAAAAGATATAAAGAGTAGAAGAAAACAGGAATTTTTTCCAGCAGTCAAAAATCTCCAAAGTGCATTAGTGACCTTTCATAAATTCACACTTCACATATGCAGGCTCATTACAAATCTATACTCTTTTTTGCCTGCAAGACACTGGGGAGAATGTCATAATTCTCATTTTCTAAAAGTGAATAGAATTTTAATGGTCTTTACTAATTTTTTTTCTGGCACTCAAGAATAGGTAACTGATACATAAAAGGTGCCAAGGCAGCAAGAGGGATGATCAGAGCTCTCAGACAGCTTCTGCCAAAGAAATATCCCCAAAAATATTTGGAACACAGGAAGAGGCTTATGATATGGGCTGCAGTGTGTTATGATAAAAAAGGAAGAAATAGAGAGGTACATGAAAAGAGAAGCTCGGAGAGAGGGTGACAACAAAATACTCATACAGCTGCATCCTCTGATAATGAGTTGAGGACATCACGCTAATCTGTCTGTCATAATTTCAAAAGAAATGAAAGGTAGTGCCTTTTGGAACATCATGCCATTCATCTGTGATTCCCTGTAACAGGATGCTAGAAGTTTAAACATGTTCAAAAAGAAACCTGGAGAAATTCACAATTAAAAGTCAGTCCAGGGCAGCTAACTTAGATCTGCCATCTACAACAGTCCAGGAGAGAGTACTAGGAAAGAATCATGACCCATTCTTTCACAAAATAGTGATGGCATCAGCTGCTGAAAAAGATATGTCAATTCTTAGGCTCTTACGCTGACAAAACTGTAAATCTCCTATGACGAGAAAAGGACTAGCATCCTCAGCAACAGGAAGAAGGTTTCGGTTCTGCCAGAGCCTGTTAGCAAGTTCCAAATCGTTCTCTGTTCTTATGTGCCATCTGAAGCTGAAGTTGAAATTGTTTTTACTGATGGATAAACACAAATTGCAATCATAACACACTACACCTATATTCAGAAATGTATGTAACTATAGAATTATAGTGTAACTGTACCTTGCCTCCATGACCTGTTTAATGTTGTCATTATTTTTATTAGTTATCCATCAGCATAGCATAGTGTCTCAAAGAAGATGGTGCAGAAAATAAAGGAAGAGAGCTAATAGCTGGAGGAAGAAGCTGTTTAGAGGATTAAATAACTTTTGTAACATTGATATTATTTGCAGCATGCTTTCTAGGCTATGCGCAATCCTCTCTAATTTTAGATTATAATTATAAAGCCTAGCATGCTGGAATACAAGCACCTGTGAAAATCACTAATGTCAAAGGTGGATATAATTAAAAACAATACAATTTTTATCCAACCAGAAATCAGCTCTGTAACAATGTAAGAAACAACTCAGAACAGAGGAGTTCCCGTGGATTTATCAACATCCTAACTAAGCTACACCAATTTTTCTATGTTTTGCAATTCCTGCAATCAAGTAATACTATTTTCCTCCTATTCACTCTTTGTTCTAAAGAAGTGCTCAATTCTCATTAACCTGAAAGTGCACAAGTTCCATGCATTGTGAGTAACTTACGGCTATAGGCTGAGCACAAATCAAACCGTCTTCCTCTTTGGTATGTACCCCATTTCCATGAGAATTTACAGAGTTTTTCCATTTGGATTGTTTTATCTTGTACCAGAGGCAGACTAAAAGAAGAAGTGGGTGTTGTGAGCAGGTGATAACACTGTCTCCAGTCTCCTTTTTTGACTTGTCTGATGGCCTTTTTGCTGCCTTGTGTTATTAATGACAGATCAATAACAGCGTATTTTATCATATCTTGAGGAATTTTTCTAGCTTGTCCTAGTTTCAGCTGAATTAGATAGATAGAAAAGCTGAATTAGATGATAGAATAGAATTGGGTTTTTTTCTTCCTGGTAGCTGGTATATTACTGTGTTTTGGATTTAGTATGAGAATAACGACAACAAATTGTTGTTTTAGTTATTGCTGAGTAGTGCCTACACAAAGTCAAAGAGTTTTCAGCTTCTAATGCTTTCCTGCCAGCGAGGAGCCTGGAGGTGCACAAAAAGCTGGGGAGGCACAGCCAGGGCAGCTGACCCATGTGGCCAAAGGGCTACTCAATACTATATGATGCCATAGTGAAGAAAAAACCCTGGGGGAGTTGACAGAGGGGGTGGGGCTGCAGCTTGGGAACGGGCTAGGCATCTGTCAGTGGCTGGTGAGCATTGTGCACCACTTTTTTGTATATTCTTTTATCATCATTATTATTTTGTCTTCCTTTTCTGTGCTATTACATTGTCATTATTTCAAACTACAAGTTTTACTTTTTTCTCTCTCCCCGTCAGACGACTCCTTCTCAGATTTTCTACCTTCCACAGGTTGGCAGGAAGCACATTCAAGCAGATTTCTTTACCATGATGATAAGTGGAATTCACTGCCTGCATAGGCGTAATGATGAGTTACCTTCTGAAGACCCGCTGCAGAGTTATCAGTGAAATATGTACTTATTTGCATCATGCTGCACTGTACACACACACTGTGCAATGAATCTGAGGGATAAGATTGCTGTGTTAGGCTTCTTCTCAGGGAAGCGAAAATGTTTTCTATGTTTTGCTTATTGACATTCTTCCCTGTTGATATGGCTATGTTTATTTCCAACTAGCCTTCTGTCTACCTCCCCTTGCTGAGTTCCAGGAGAGCCATCGCAGGCAAACATCTCCAACTTCTTTGTTTCAGGAACATTACTTATGCAGAGCTGCTGGTGACTAACCAAAATTTTTGCAAGAGGGACCATGCAGCTTGTGGCTCCAAGTGGTAGGCTACATACCAAGCAACATTCAAGGTTGCTTTGCTCTGACCTGTTCTTTTAGACTGTGATATAATCTGTTACCCATTGACGCAGAGAAGGAAAGAGGCAGGGTCTTGCAACAGTTTCCTCAGAAACCTCTTCCCAGCTGGTGACTGCAAGACTTGTCCTGCAGAGCTGAAGAATACCAATGGCAGCCATGTCTCCATAAGGTGGAAAGGGCTGCTTCTGTAGATGATATTAATTAAAATCTTACAACACCATGAGCATGGCATGGGAGAGAGGAAGGTGAACTTTAATGCCAGTCACAGCATAATGCATTGTTGGTGTCCTATCCTTTTTCCTCCAGCCTGCATGCAGACTTGCAAGGATTTCATTCTTGGAATAGCCTGAAGAAATACACTTTGCTTTCTGTGTGTGACAAAATTCTGTGGATTCAGAGCAAAGAAGCAAATCATGTTTTAGCAGAGCTGGAGCCAAGGAATTTTCCTCCCCAGCTCTCCCTAAGTGTTTTCCGTCCGCACTGGGGTCAATTTCCCTAGCCAGAGCTTGTGACATGCCCAGCCATTTCTGCAGCAAGGCTTCGCTGTAATGTGAAAAAAAATCTTGCTGCCTTTGTCAAAATGGAATAAGAGGGTACTGATATGCCCCACTGCGGAGTGGTTTGGACATGCTACTCAGCCAAGGATGACATCACTGAATTGCTTTCTTAGCCAAAAGCCATGTTGGTATTTCAGATGCTCCAAGCCAAGTATCCATCTAGCAATAGTCGAAGAACTGTGAAACGCACAGCAATTAGACCTGCTTGTAAAATTCACTCTTTGTTCAAAGGAACTTGCATGCAGATGTGTGACAACCATATTACTTTCCCATAGCTTTTAAATTTAGTCTGTCATAATGATACTCTCTTTTCCACCAGCAGAGAGCTGTCACACCTCAAGCACTCCACTTTAAACCTCACTGTGACCAATCTTTTTACTCATTTCTTTGGTGAGGAAACAGGGATTTGAAAAAATACCCAAAACTTCACCAGTAATTTCCAAGTTTGAAAACTTAGTAAATAGTGGTTAATTGAGCCCCAAATCAGTCTGACGGTCAAAGACAGAAAAGATTCGTCCCTCCATTCTCTGAGCTTCTTTTTCTCTTGTCCAGGCAGAGATGCAGTCAATCTCCATAGACAATGTAAGGATTCTATCCACTCTACTGTAAGTTCCATACCAGAACATGGAACAAAAGAAAACCACTATTCCTAGCTGGCAAAAAACATTTCATCTGTAAATCTATGAATACTATATTTTAGTTCAAAGTTTAGCGTAACTCTTCATTAAAAATGAGATATTTCTATGCATTTTCTAGGGCTTGAAAAACTATCTAGTCTGCTACTCATATTGTCTAAGGTATATAACAGTAATAAGTCATAGAGAAAAAATAAAACATGTAGTGGTACTTTCCCCTGTACAAATTAAACCAATGAGAGAAGGACTTGCAGTGACAGAAAAGGTAAATACACAACAAGTTTACAGGAAAACAAATTAAATTTAGCTTAAAAAACTTTATTCTGTATTGATTTACCAGACATTTTATTGTATTCTGTATCATTACACAGAAAAGACATTTTCTGACTGTTTATAAGGGTGGGGTTTTTTCTTATTGTTCCACCCAAATTACATTACTGCAGTTTGCCTTTAAGGCTGTTGTTTGCAAAATTCTATAATGGAATTTAAGTGAAGAATAAAATTATTGATCGAAGCTGAAGTAGTATTGCTCAGGTATTTTGGGTAATTTTGCCTGGTGGACTGGCTCTTAGTATAAAGCAAAAGTAACCGAAGGCAGTTTCCTGTCCTCACACAAGTCCCGCGAATAAAAACCTCCGAAAGAAGGAATTCAGCTTAAGCCGCTAACCCGCGGGCGGGGGCTGCTGCCTTCGGACGGTGACACGCTGCTGGCGGCAGCTCGTGCCCGCACGACGGGTAGCTCGGCGGCGGACAGCGCACGACCGCCAGAGGGCGGCGCGAGAGGCTCCGACACTGCCCACTCCGCGGCTGCCTCAGGGCAGCTTCTGCAGGCCCGGTGGGCGCAGGTGGCTCCCTCGCTGCAAGGCCAGGGAGGCAGCAGCCCGGATAGGGACGTCTTGATTTTTTCCTTTCAAAAGGCGTTCACTTCCACTTTCTTTGTCGGAAGGGGCTTCGGTAGTGTGTTAAAATTCAAAGAAATCACAGCAATTTTTTTCAAAGTTCAGTTTTACAACTACTCAGTGGGTGCTTGGAGGGAGGCATAATGCAGGTGGAGAATGAGGAGTTTTGTGAACAAGTAGTCTTGTTCGAGCTCTGAGGGGAAAGTCCAAGACTGCGGTATTTCCCCAGAATTGGATAAGACAATTGCTGTGTAAAACATTTCCAGAATTAGAAGACTTAAATGCAGTGCAGTGAATATGCATCACAAAAAGTATGAGAGTGAAAAGTGTGAGTCAGTGCACTACCATTATATATCTATTTAATTAAATACACTACTCTCCCAAGAGGAGCTATGAGGATTCTCCTGACAACTGTAAGGGATGGAAATGTAGCAATAAATACCGAATATATTTGAAGTAAATAAAGCTAAATGATTGACTTTTTCTATTGAATTGCCTTTTTGATTAAATATATTGAATCTTAAAAAAATGATCCCTCTCTTTTGGATCACCTTTTTATTAAATAAAACACCTCTGTCTTTACCAATACTGTTGGATCCCAGGTGTTGGGAACAAAAATCCAGGAGGATCCAAACATAGACCCACCATCAGTGATGAAGGAGTTAGTATGTGAACTATTACAGGAGCTTGACCCTTACAAATCAATGGGCCCTGACACCATCCACCCAAGAGTGTTGAGGGAGCTGGCTGATGTCATTGCGGAGGCACTCTCTATAATCTTCGAGAAGTTGCGGAGATCGTGGGATGTCCCAGAGGACTGGAGGAAGGCAAATGTTACCCCTATCTACAAGAAGGGCTCAGAGGAGGATCCGGGTAATTATAGGCTCATCAGCCTTACTTCAGTCCCCGGGAACATCATGGAACGGATCCTCTGGGGGGCCATCATGAGTCAAATGAAGCACGTGATTGGGAAAAGCCAACACGGCTTCACAAAAGGCAGATCGTGCCTGACAAATCTGGTGGCCTTCTATGATAAAGTGACCTGCTCTGTTGACATGGGGCGAGCGGTCGACGTTGTCTACTTGGACTTCTCCAAGGCCTTTGATACGGCTCCCCACGGCCTCCTCCTGGAGAAACTGATGCGTTATGGCCTGGACAAGTGGTCTGTGCAGTGGGTGAGGAATTGGCTGACCGGCCGCACCCAAAGGGTGGTGGTAAATGGCTCTTATTCAAACTGGCAACGTGGCACAAGTGGGGTCCCCCAGGGATCTATATTGGGCCCAATGCTCTTCAATATCTTCATAAGTGATCTGGATAACGGGATCAAGTGTAGCCTGATGAAGTTCGCAGATGACACCAAACTGAGTGGGGAAGTAGACACTCTGGAAGGGAGAGCCACTCTGCAGGAAGATCTGGATAGGCTGGAAGAGTGGGCTAACAAGAACCTTATGAAGTTTAACAAGGACAAGTGTAAGGTCTTGCACCTGGGAAAACATAATCCCGGAGTGCAGCTCAGACTGGGATCCACCTGGCTGGAGACCGTGGAAAGGGACCTGGGGGTCCTGGTGGACAGGAAGCTCAACATGAGTGAACAGTGTGCTGCTGCAGCCAAGAAGGCCAATAGGATGCTGGGTTGCATCAAAAAGGGCATCACCAGCAGAGATAAAGAAGTCATTATCCCACTCTACTCAGCTTTTGTCAGGCCACACCTGGAATACTGTGTACAGTTCTGGTCCCCATTATACAAAAAAAGATGTGGACAGGCTGGAGGGGGTCCAGAGAAGGGTCACCAAGATGATCAAGGGTCTGGGAAGCCTGCCGTATGAGGATAGGCTGAGACAGCTGGGTTTGCTCAGCCTTGAGGCTGCTGTATGAGGAGGCTTCAAGGTGATCTCATCACCATGTACCAGTACTTAAAGGGGAGCTACAAAGAAGATGGAGACTCCCTTTTTACAAGGAGTCACATGGTGAGGACAAGGGGTAACAGGTACAAGTTACTCCCAGGGAGATTCCGATTGGACACGAGAGGTAAATTTTTCACAATGAGAACAGTCAATCATTGGAATAATCTCCCCAGGGAAGTGGTTGACTCTGCTACGCTGAACACGTTTAAGACTCAGCTGGACATGGTGCTGGGCCATCTCGTCTAGATTATGCTAGAAATGTTGGACCAGATGATCCTTCCAACCTGGTGTTCTATGATTCTGTGATTTTATTAAGCAAAATCGTGATGATATGCTTATATCATTTGCTTTGTCTTAATTTAAAAAACAGCTATATGGTGCCAAATGTACAGCTCAGGTATAGGAAATTCTCAGGAGCAGTTAATATTGGCAGGTCAGGAATGCAGAAAAAAATAGTAACACTGAAAATGTTTGGGTGGTGAGCTATCAATTTCAGCAGCCTTTCTAAAAGAAATCTAACACGGATTTTTTTTGTTCAAATAACCCATGACAATATGGCAGACTTGAATGAATAAAATGGCCTAGAAACCATGATCGGAAAACATGCTCATGTCAGTAATACGTCAGAGTCATTAGGACTGATTTACCTGTCTACCGCTACACACTCAGAGAGCAATGCTGGGAGAAAACATGGGAGAAATCTATCATCAGCAATGCCAGTGCACACACAGATTTCCCAGGTTACTTCTGCTAGAGACTCTGATTGAGTCACCTTAAGTCTCTGCAGCCACAGTCTGAAAAGCACAGCCAGTCTGCATGGAATGATGAAGACGCAAATCTTTAATGATAGAGGAGGAGCTTTAGTCAGCCTTCCACCAGCCTGCACGTGTCCGCTGGTGAGGCCCTGGAGTTCTCTGCATGGTGGCATTGGCTGCTGCTGGCACAAAGCTGCTGGGCAGCTGCACAAACATTCAAGTCATAGGCCTGTTTTCTTCTGAAGTAGCCACAGTCAGCTTATCAAAGCACATTGCCTAGTGCATAGCTGTCTAAGAGACAAGGCAAAGGGAGGAAAGGGGAACAAAAGGACAATTCGTCCTGCAATTTAGCACATTTTGATTATTTCAAAAAAGTAGTGCTGTAAATGGCCTTGAAGTCACTAAGAAATACAGCAGGCGACTCCACAGTTCAAAAGATTTGCTATGGCAAACATACTGGTCCCTTTCCTCTAGCAGGCATGCATCGGCTGTTTACCACCAAGCTACAGGGAGCGATCAAGCACGTACTGGACAGAGATGACCATGAGATGGTGTCTGATCAGTTTAGGGAATGCTAAGGCTGATCTCCCCCGCCCTTGGTTCAGATTCATGCAGTGACACATAAAGGTAATTCATAGTCTTGGTGATTGGGATGTATGCTCCAGCCCACTGTCCCATCATGTTATCTGTCTGTTTGTGAATTTGCCGTTACGGGGGCTGCACCGCTGACTTCTCATTGCTTTCAAACAGTGCCACTTCCTGGTTTAATTGAACCACTGCATCACTTTAACTGCTGATTTTTAAGAAAAGCTGGGATGTGGACTACACATATTGTCCTAGGCAGGCATCAGTCCAGCAACTCAGCTTGCACTAATCTAATTGGCTAAAGTTCTAGGTCTAAAAGTGAGGGTGATATTCGAATTTCAAAATTTGTTCTTGTCCTGAGGAAAGTTTCAGTAACTGTTTTGGGAACGCGCCAACCAGTCCCAAATCTTCCATTTACTCTTCTTGACTAAATCTGCTAAACAGCACCAAGCTACAGCATGCTTCAAATATCCCCAGCTAGCTCCCTGGGACAGATGGGAGAACCTCTACTCATTACAAAGGTAATGAGCTAATTCAGATTAGCCTCCTGAATTTTACACCCTTCTATTGTCTTTTCATCACTTCAAATATTCCTCCAGAAAATTAAATAAAATTCACAACAACCCAGGAATTGCTGCTGGCTGCATTATAGGCATCTAAATTGAATGTTTCCTAGAGCCATTTACCTCAGATATTAGCTGTGAAATCTCACAGAATCCTGCAGTCCTCCAATATCTCTGTAAGGCAGTGAATGGTCAGCTGCAGGCTGAAAAAGAAATATTTGAATGTGAAGGAACACGGTGATTACTTAATCACTTGCATGCATTGCTTCTTAGGGTACTACAAATATTTGCAGAACATCATCTCTGTCTTTTTCCAAATGTAAGCTACATGGTCGTAATGAAGCTGCAGTGGATGAGTACTAAAAAGAGCTCCCTGCAGAGATTTTTTTAAAAGTGGTTTATGAGACTCTCATGCAGCTTCCTCTAGTACTGTTTATATCCAGCTCAGCCATCTGAGATGCTCTTGAAATATTTCATTATGTCACCATCTAGCATTTCGCATACACTGGTGGTTCCCTCAGGCACAAAGCAGTTAGATTATGTCCTCCTGCAAAGAGTGCATATTTTTCGGCTTTAGGTTATGTTCCAGAAAGCCCATGAAAGCCTGGAAGGAGCTCCAACCTATACACTGCTCCAGGACTAACCTGTCTTCGACCCACAGTAAGTTTCTATTACGGAGTTGGAGAAAGCTCACCTTCACTTAACTGCATCCAAGTTTACTGCCAAGTCATCATGAGCGCTCTGCTTGTTCTGTCCTCAGCCCCTTTCATTCTGTACAATACTTTAATCAGTAATCCAAGCCCATTGAAGTATCTTCATGCCCACAGGCTGCACAAAAAGAGCGTGGCTGATGAGGACAATTTTACAAAATGGTAAGAATAATGCAAGGCTGATCATGCTGAAGGGAAGACATCAAATATCATATTAAACTGAGCCCAGCTTTTGTTGCACTCCCTGAACTAGAAGGGGTTCCAATGAATCCACAATTAGCTCAAGAAAATTGCCTTTTGAGAATATTAGTAGGGACATCTCCAGAATGGAAACCAGGAGGCAGTATAGCATAAAAACATCCATTAGTTTGAATGTTCTATAAATGACAACCCTCCCTCCTGCTACACAACAAAATCAGTCTACCCCTGACTGTGACCACACTTCCAGGCTTTCTAAAAAGCCTGTCACTTTAAAAAGCCATCAGGTAGCTGCTGCACTGCTGTTAGTGTACTCAAAGCCTGTGGGCAGCTCAGCATGTATTTACTTTGCCAGCTATAATCCATTATTCTTGCCCTAGAGAAATATATTCCATTCCCAGCAAAGCTGAACACATGGAGAGGAGTCTGTACAAAGCATCAAACCTCAGGATGATCATCCATAGAGGCTTTCCAGAAAGTATTGCTCTTCCTGCAGAGGTGAGCACAACCACATTATAGAGAATTAAGCCAGCACAGTACTGTGACCTGTGTCACTCTACTTCACCGTATATTCTCCTGGCAAGGGATTTGCCACGACCCCAGGAGCATTCGAGTTTTTTTCTTTTTCCCAACAAATAAAGCATACTCTTTTGTTTCTATTTTGAGGAACACTCCTCCTGCTGGAGACCTGCAAGGTACTGAGCTGAGGAGCACAGAAGCCCTGACTTCAGATGCTTACAAGTAAGGAGAAAGAAAGGTGTCAGAAAGCTAAGGGATTCTCAGACAACATCATTGGGGTTCAGTGATAGGAACAGATATCCAAATTAATTTGATAGAAAAACCATGTGGGACATAGACTAACAGCCAGTTGTCTCACCTAAGTCCTCAGCTCCTGAGCCCTTCAGCTGAGGTTGTGCCAGTTCTCTGGTGAGAACCTATTTGGGATTTCTCCATTGGAATGTATGGCTTTAGCATGGGAAAGACACCCCTGGCAGCAAGCCAACGAGCTTCAGTCCCTTTTGATTGGCATGCAACATTTGTTTTCAGTGCCTCAGGAATCTGTATAGTAAATTTATTTCCTCCTATGACAGACTAGTCAGCGTTAAAGATTCTTTCCCCAAACAATTGATTGTTGTAGTTAAAAGTTTTCCAAATAGCTGTGTAAGAGTTAAAAAATGCTAATTTGCCCAAAGACATTGAAAAACTTTTTTTTTCTGGAAAGATGCTCATAGGATGAATCAGAAAGCTCTTACCATGTGTCTCCATCAGGGTTTCGCTTTGTCTCACTGGTACAACATGTTGCAGCTGAGCTCTACTAGGAAAACAAACACATGCAGTAAATATTACTTTCACTGCCAGCACTGCAAACTCCAGCAGTACTAGTGCCATCTGCATCCCTGCAGGATCTTAGGCATCACTGTCTGCAAAGATGAAACACTGATGGCCAGAGCTAGAAGAATTTAGATGACATTTTACTGGCAGGGGCTGGTAGCAGGGTGGGTAGTAAATGTAAAGTTTTTATGATCCGAATGAAAACTTGATAAGGAGGCCAGTCTGGAAGACATTCCTCCAGTCAGTCTGGGTGTCTGAGGTGAGCTTCACTTTACTTATGGAAATACATCTTAAGCAGAGGAATAAGTATACAAACAGCTGGAAGGAACAACATGTATGTTTTTATTCATGAGGATTTAACGCAGCTCCAGTAAACTGGGGCAGATATTGCAGCAGAAGCATCAAGAAAGTTCACCATATAGGTAACTCTGGATTAAACCTGCTAAAACACAGGTTGGATGCAGGCACCTTGGCCAAACCGCTGCTGTGTTTTCATGTGGTGCAGCTCAGTAAAAGGATATTTTCCTCATCTGTTGCTCTCTCTCTACTATGTTGTCTTTTCTGCATTAGTGTAATAGCATATTGGAAATTGTTCAAGAAAATATTGCTCTGGAGACATGTGTGAACTCCAGATCCAAGAATCCTAGGTGTCAACCATCTATATTCCCCTGCTTTCCTAGAGCTGTTGCCTTGAGCCCTTTAAATACTACTTCCTATGCAGCAGCATACAAAAAACACTCAGCCTTCCTATATTTTTAAATCTCTGATTTATTACACATGAAACATGAAAGTTGAAATAGGCAAAGGATCTGACATAGAGATTTACAATATGAAGTCAATAGTCATTTGGCTGTGAAACTCAACTGGTTAACAGTGGCCGTGCTTTCTACATGACAGGCAAGCTAAACTCCTGTGTGACACCAACACCTCTACTTGAAAACATTGTCTGGATGTTTCTTCAGTCAGAAACATGTGAAAGTATTGCTCCAGACAGTCTGGGCACCTGTTCTAGAGAACAATGCCTTATGTCCCTCACAAGACACCGTCTCACCTAATGGTGGAGACAGTATTACCTCTACAAATCTGTAGTGGCAGCCTGGGCCCCATCCTCCTCACCCAGCTGTATGTCAGCACTGTCCCACTATGCTGGACCTCTGAGCTTTGCCCCAGTGTGTGAAACTCATGTAAAAGAGCATGACAAGGCCTGTATTTATTTCTTCCATTGTGTGTTCGGGATGACTCTGTCTGGTTACAACACATATGAAATGCCAGTCCAAGGGGAGTTTCTTTGCACAGTGAAATGACAAGGCATCTGAAAAGTACCCCAGCTGAGCCAAGGGACAGCCCAGACCTTGTCAGTGGCCCAAGCAATGGGCCACTGTACGGCAGATGCCATGGAGTTCTTAAACCTTTGAAAGATATATGGCTTTTTAAGTCTATACACTTTCTGAAATTTTCCTTAAGAAAGACTGAAGTAAAACGGAGTTCTGTAGCTGATCAGAGCAGTTCTCTCCGCATCCAGCATGGGCAGATGGCCAAGCATGCGAGAAAAGACCTCACATGAGGGTGAGGATAGCAGAAATGTGAAGTGAGTATTTTCTGAAAAGGGGTTATCTCCAAAAATATATTTGGACGTACAGAACCAATGGTCCCTTAGCTCAGAAACAGTTTGAATTTAGTGTATACAGGAACTAGGAAGTCATTAATACCCTAAACTTGAATGCCATAGAAGTGTACCACAGAAGGAAGTGCCAAGTAAACTGAGAAACACCACCTCTCATCCCCACATCAGGGAGTTTACATCAGCTGTGAGCTCCTTTAAGCAGGTATGTTCCAGTTCCCAATATCCCATACACAGCCTTGTAACTATCAAGCATTATTCACAGCTTTCTCTCCAAGGCTTTTCTTGCATGAAGGATTGCATTTAGGTGACAGCAAATGGATTTCTTTAAAGTGGTGCTCAGAAGCAGCCAGGTGCACTGCCAAAGTATCTTACCGGAAGTATTTAACATAGGCATGTCCAGGAGAGTTTTAGAAGTAATTTACTTCTCCTTCCCTACAAAGTAGATAGGGGCTTTAAAAAGAGTTTATTCAAAATGCCTTGGAGATTTCATAATCTACTTTCAAAATTTTAAAAAAGGGCAAAAAGAAAGCTACCTGATTTAAGGATTATTGATAAAAACAATACTAAGGCTGAGGGAACCTGGTGGTGTTTGAGCCATGAGACAAAATACATATCTCCATAGGGCTAGCAGCATGTTTGTGATACAGCACCTGCCTGCCCAGCCCTCAGTTCTCTGCATATTTTATAAGCTTCAGGGTCACAGGTGCAAAAGAAGACAATAGCTTATTCAAAATAACAGCAGACAGCAGGAAAAACAGGTGGTGGTTGGTTTCCAGCACCCTGATGAATGGTCACAGTAAGGTCAACTGGTGAAGGAAACATGCTCCATCCCTGGTTCTGGCACTTCTCTCTGTGCTTGCCTAGTTGATTCTCCCCAGATAAAAGCCAGGCAAATGCTTTGTTTGCAAAACACAGAACACAAAAGCTGTGTGACAGTTGGTTAATCCCATGTTGGTGGCCATCACCTCTGCAGAATAACCACGAAGTCTGACTGCCACGCATGCAACTGAGCTGAGAATATGCTTCATCATCCATGCAAGTATGACTTCCAGCAGTGAGCATCCTGTCCAGTCTTTCCAATGTGAGAAGTGGGTAAGGCCTGCAATCAGCTCTCCTCTAGTACCGCTCCTGCTATTCTGCACATCCACAAGAGTGAAACTGAATCACTTTTGTACCAGGAGGATTTTTTTTTTTCCATCGCTATTTAATTCTGAACAGAGGCAAGTATACCCTTGGAGAATATTTATTTGGTCTTCATGTCCAGTCCTAGGGATGCTTGAAGGCAAAGAAAATCACTAGTAGCCAAGTTATTTGCACTAGTGCTCCTTAAAAATAAATGGGTTGGGTGATGGCAGCGGGGCAAAGGAGTAGGAATGCAGTATTTGCTTTATACTGTAGTTAAACGTTATCATTGGGCATTTGACGCCATCATTTGAGCATTTAAGTCATATCACAGCTGTCCCAGGAAGCCTTGAGCAAGGTGGCATTCTCTAAGCTAGGTCTAGTGGGACAAACAAGCAGTCTGTGGGGCCAGGAGATCCCATGCAACTTTGCATGCTTGCATGTCACCTGTGAGACCTGCTGTTACAGCCCATCTCATACTCCACCAGCATTCTGCTGTGTCAGGAAGACACCTCTCATGCCAGGTGCACATAGCCCAAGAGTGGCATGACCCTGACACTTCCACATGGGTTGGACCTCATGCCTCAGTCTTTCTGTGTCACTTCACCTAACACACAGTTGTTAGATTATGTGTTCATAACTTTAGCTCATCTGCACACCCACAAAGGAGCACAGAAAGACATTATGGGGGGCAAACAGTACACTGTTGGGCTGCTCCCAGGCGCACCAAAGGAGCCACCAGCCCACAAAAAGCCCATGTTCACAAGCCCATAGGAGCACAGGGGCACAATGGCAGGCAAATTAAGGAGTCCTGAGGAGCCTTGTCCAGACCCCCCCCAGGGCTGTCCCAGGAGAACCATCAGCCCAGTATCCAGGTGTGATAGCCACCATGATGAGTCATTGGGAGCAGCTCTCCAGATCAGGTGTTTGAGGGGGTTTGCTGCCTGGGGCTATGGGTTGCAGGGGAAAAGCAGTTCTGGATTGCACAGGACTTATTATGGGATGTTTAGGGGACAAAACAAAGGCAGGAAAAGGGAGCGGCTTAGGTGGTTTGTGGAGGAAAAAACATGGGAAAAAAGAAGGGTAAGGGGATTAAAAGGGCCAGTTCTGTGTAAACAGCTTGCTGGCCAGTACACAGGTCTAATCATGCCCTGTGCCTGATCAGCGCCCATCTTATCTTCATAGTGAATTCCTGTCTAACTCCTTCCTGGGTGAAGGGTGCTCTCTTCTGTATGCAGATATGTCTGTGGGGGCCTGAGTGCCAGCAACTGCAGTCAGACCACAGGTTGGAGGGCCTGGGCTGCCAGCAAGATGCAGGGAGTGTGGCTGTGGGAGTGAGTGTGTGAGCACTAGCAAAAGTCAAGCCAGACAAGACAGTGAACAGGTGAAATGGTCTGGGAACAAGGGGTTGAGTGGATCTGCAAAGGCCAGCTCTGGGTGTGAGAGTGCCTAGGAGTGAGAGCATGGGGGGCCATCTATGGGACCAGGGAAGTCCTGGCCAGCTGTGTGTGTGTATGATGGTCTGTACCAGCAACTGGAGTAGAGCTGTGGCCTCGAAGGCATGTATGCCCAAGCGTTGTGGTTTAACCCCAGCCAGCAACTAAGCACCACACAGCCACTTGCTCACTCTCCCACAATGGGATGGGAGAGAGAATCGGAAGAGTAAAAGTGAGAAAACTCATGGATTGAGATAAAGACAGTTTAATGGGTAAAGCAAAAGCCGCACACGCAAGCAAAGCAAGGAATTCATTCACTGCTTCCCATCGGCAGGCAGGTGTTCAGCCATCCCCAGGAAAGCAGGGCTCCATCACGCGTAACGGTTACTTGGGAAGACGAATGCCATCATGCCGAACGTCCCCCCCTTCCTTCTTCTTCCCTCAGCTTATATACTGATCATGATGTCATATGGTATGGATGTCATATATCATATGGCATGATGTCATATGGTTGGCCAGTCTGGGTCAGCTGTCCTGGCTATGCTCCCTCCCATCTTCTTGTGCACCTAGCAGAGCGTGGGAAGCTGAAAAGTCCTTGACCAGTATAAATGCTACTCAGCAAGAACCAAAACATCAGTGTGTTATCAATCAACGTTATTCTCATACTAAATCCAAAACACAGCACTATACCAGCTACTAAGAAGAAAATTACCTCTATCCCAGATGAAACCAGGACACCAAGTGACAGCAACTGGGGAGACAGCTACTGGGCAGATGAGGGTCTGAGTCCTGTTGCTGAAGGGATCCACCTTGTACCAAGTAAATTTTTCCTGTGAATGACTGCATGCGAAGTTTAGAGGCCCCAGCACACACAGACGTAAAGCACGTGCAGTCTGCATGTTTTGTTACTGGTGCTAGTTCTGAGCTTTTGTTTCAGCTTTGGCTTCTAGAAGAACCTGTGTTTCTCAAACCTTTGCTCTTCCCTAGATCCCTAAAGACCAATACCATCAATCTGTTCTTTGGTTAACAAAATAAACTAAACCCATGATTTCATCCACTTTCTGCTCTACATATACATCTCACTTGGTGCTGTCAGAGCACAACCTCTTCCACTTAGAACTGAGCTCTGGAAATTGAGCACAGCTTTGTACACTGGATGGTACTGATCAGTTTAGGGGCAGATTAAGAAAGATGAGAATAAACAGTGACTAACTCCAATAGCAGGACTGTATGAGGAAGTTAAAGAACTGCAGCTAAAGAGAGCTTTTCTCCAGTATTGACAGACAGAGCAAGCTGACAGTATTCAACAAGCCTCACTAAGCTAAAATCTGGCTGTGCTACATGGAAGCAACACTGAAAAAAGCCCACACTTTTGTGAGCAGAGTGCTGTTCAGCATTTGGTTCTTTTGCTACATAACATGGATATCTTTTGCTGTTCTAAAGCAAGCTGCAAATGGATCTCTAGTTGGCAAGGAACATAGTTTTTGGAATAGAAACCCTTTGCGCTGTAAGAAAAAAACAGATGCATGAGCCTCAAGGAAAGCCAATAGCTCGTGTAGCTCAGCTTTCATGCCCATTAAGCAAGAAGCTGGGCTTAAGCAAGGTGGAGGACAAAACCAAGAAGCTTCCTGAATTACAATTCTTATCGTGAAAGAGATGTATTAGCATACAACCCAGTGTACATGTGACAAAATTAACTGTCACTAGTGTGCATCAGATTGTCTGCAGCCACCACCTACCCCATCCACTGCTCTGCAGATGTCTAGATCCTGTAGTTATAAGGGAACTTCTAACTGCTTTTGTGCTGCAGGTCAGAGTACAGATCCACCATGCCTTGGCCCAACTGCTTGCTCCTAGGGTGGTTTTTTTTGTCAGCCGAGCAGTTCAGCACTGTCCTGTTAGCATCAATAATCCCTGAATGAACCAGACAAAAAAAAAAACTTGGAAAGGAGCTGCCATTGTGTGATACAAGATTCCCTAAAGCAAAACAGAAGGGGATAAGGGAAAGCCAACCAAAGTGTTCTTTGATAAAGAAAGAAAAATTGCAGCTAAGGCAGGAAAATCCAGTTCTAAAATAAGCAGAGACATTTCTGGAGTCCAAGACCAGTCGTCCAAGACAACTTATAAAATGGGGAAGGAGCAAGGAGCCTGAATATGATATAAACTGTTGAGCACTTCAAATGCAGGAGCTGAGCCTGCTTTCATGTTGAAATCTGGCAGCCCTGTGCTCCCAAGATTCCCATGAGTCCCTGGCAGCAGAGGGGTGGTATCTAGCTGCCAGTGGCTCTGGATCAGTGCTAAGTTTAGAACAGTTGCATGCATATCTGATAAAAATGATGTCAGAGGGCAGATGGATAGATGGACCATTGACTTCTCAGTTACTGACTGCACCCTAGCTGTAACTTTGATGGTGTGGCATGTCCATTCTCTGAAAGATACGGCTTCTTTGCCCTGATGCTGTCTGGCCAGTGGCCATACATCAGGCTATGTGTTGTTCCCATCTTTGGATGCCCTTCCTGTTACTTCAGGGCTTGCCTTTCCCACTGTTTGTTTCATCACTGCAGAGGTGCTCCAACAATCCTGGAACACCCCAGGACACAGCTTCTTCCCCACCAGCTATGATTTGCCACCTCAGAGTTTCTAACCAAGGATCTGACCCCCTCACAGCCACATGATTCAGTACTGGACTTCTTGCACTAGCTTCTTCATTAGGGCAGTTGGGTCACCAGGACATTTGCAGTGATGCATGCTCAGCACCCAGCAACATGCAAAGCAAAATTAAGAGGTATTTGACACAAAATCCAAAGCATCCAATGTACTGCAACAGGCATTTCCCTACTAGTCTTTCTCTTCCATTGTGCCCTTTTCCTATTAGCTAATTACTTTACACACATACAACACATAGACATCTCAGTCATCCCAAGTACTCACTGTGAACCCTGTGCTTTTTATGTAGTCCAAGCACAGCCTTCAATGATTCCCAGTCAGGTCACCCTTCCTGATGGCCTTCAGGATCTCCTGTAGAATTCTGTTTTTTCTTTGACAGATAACAAACACCCTTCAAATTAAGTCTATTAGTTATGTAACAGTGGCTGTCCTTTCAGATCCACAGCCACAATAACAATATTTTGGGTTTTCCAGGCTCTTCATGTGTTAGTCTACACACAGTTCCTACGTCTTTCCATGAATTGTGGATAATAATTCAATAGTAATAAAAACAGCCTCTGCTCCCAATTCCAATCACAAGAAACAGACAACTGTATGTAATTTGTACCATCATCAGTACCTATGTATGCAATTTGTACAAACAAAACTGATCATGACTAGCTTTCCTGCACCTCACTGCCTCTTCTTCCCAAATACCCCATCACTTGTGACAGGCAGTTGCATGAGCCATGCTCTGTCTCACAGCTACTCAGAATCCCACAGGACATTTTCATTCAGCATTCATTTAGCAGAAGGATGCTTATTCCCCATTGCCCTTGGGGAAATGAGTGTGGCTGCTGCTTCGCTGCAAAAGACTGCAGCTTGCACTCCAGTGTGATCAGAGAGCTCTTTGCCTTGAAGCCAGGCAGTGGTTGAAGCAAAGACACACACTTGGATGCCTGACCCTGCTCTCACCAGGTGCTGCATGACAGCTGGCACCTGTGCTAGGAAGGTCTCTAGTTTCTCTGGGACAGTCATAAAAGCAGATTAAACTGTACCCCTGGCAATTAAAATCTACAGGAACATGCTGGTGCTCTGGCCAGCAAGGACAGATGCACTTCAGAGACCAGCCATGCACTGGGTGATCTCTCTGCTGTGCCAGAAACACAGGGCTGTGTTTAAGGTGTCTTTGCATCTCACACCCCCTCCACAGGGTTGGGCTTCTCTGTCACAGCAGGGCACTAGCACTTCCCATGCCGAGAGCCACCGCGCCCAGCACCTCCAGCTCCTAGCACGAAGCAGAAAGTTGAACTGTCATCTGCACCACTTAGCTATGCTTCATACAGAAGTTCTCTCATTTCCCTATTTTTCTTTCTAAACATGTGAATGTCTGGCTTATGCAACTCCGGTTTAACTTTGCTGAGGCATTGTTAAACACCGAGCAGTCAAACTCAGCTTTTCCAGCAGCTGATGTTGCTTCCTTGGCTTTGCTATTTTGCCTAGCATGATGAAGTTTAAAAGAGCCTATCCTGCTCCCAGTTAATGCTCCAGTATGTGCTCAAGTTCAGTGGTAAGCCAGGAACACACAGCAGCTTTGCTAACAGTTGCAACCTGTTCTCCTGAAGACAGAAAGACTGTTTACAGCTGTGCCTGCCTTCAGACCATACCAGTTCCAGGGCAAAAACAATACAGAGAGCATATCAGTCAGAGTTTTCCAGATACAGAGTCACCAACTGTGAGAAAGATCAAGCAAATGTGCAAACCATGCTGCAGAACCCATGTTCGCCTAGTCATTAGTCACAGCTTCATTAGTAATTTCAGCTTCATTCATTCAACCAGATAACTAGCTCCTTTTCCTCTCACCGTGCCTCCTCCCTTCCCCTCTTCTTATTTTATGGTTGTATAATCATGACAGATCTCCAGCCAGGCCTGCTTTGCAGCCAACTCTCACATACGCTTTCTCCAATTCCATCCTGTGAATCATAACCACCAAGGGGACAGATCTGTATTTGCAAAACTACATCACCATGCCCAGTGGGGGGAGAACTGGACTAGCAATTTGTATACCTTTCTTCAAGCATTTCTTCAAAGCAGCATCAAGAGCTCTGGCACACATTTGGTTTGGTCGGACAGAGGACCTTGCTAGTCTCAGCCTCTAACCCTACCACTCCTTTGACAAATTCAGGTATGGTTGGCATCTTGCCTCCTTCCAAGCCTCACCATGATGCACAGGTCAGATGTTTACAACAGCAGCTTGTGAGATGCTTGTGTGTACACCTAGAACTGGACTTGTCTTCTCCCAAGAGCAGGAAGCTGCTTTGTGGAGCGGATAGCATAAGAACTGTTTCCTTTTCCCCTCCTCTCAGTGAAGTGAGCAAAACAGCAGGAAAGTCAGGCACAGGACCAGTTACAGCTCACTAGAGCTTCTTGCACAGGAAGACCTTGAAGGCAAGAGCCCAGTGACAGGGAAGACCCTAGAGAAGCAGGAAGTGGGTCATGCTCTTCTGTCTCCCTGGCTGCAGCTTGGGTCCAGGATACTGCCAAGGTGGTGAGCTGAAGCTCAGCAGATGCCTCAGCTGGCACCAGGAGGTAGAAGGGCAGGTGGAACTAGCACAGAAAGAGGTTTCCCCACAGTTGTAGTGAATTTTTCACACTCAGAGCAGCTGCCTGAGAAGAGCAGAAGGGCACTTGGCTGTCACACCCCACAATGAGGGAGAGAGACTCTAGTCCCAAGACCCCCAACACAAACTGGCTGCTTATGAGTTTCTCATGTGCTGTGACATTCAAGAAGCCTGAAAAAGGCAGACAGATTAATTCACTTGGCAGTACGCAGCAGAAATGCTGGTCGCTCTTCCACTGGAGCCAGAACAGATCCACCACAAGAATGTCACCTCTAATAAACATGCACGTGCTGAGACTGCAACATCAAACAGACCATGGATTGGGTAAGTGACCAGGCAAAGAAGAAGAGAGTTGATGAGGCTTCCTCATACCCAGCATGAAGAGCTCCCCCACCACAGAGAAAAAAACAGTCAACCAACCAACATCAAAGCCAAGGAAGCAAGAGGACGAGGCCCAAGGCAAGTTGAAAGCATACTTTGCTAAGGAGGACCCCCAGAGACCAGACCCTTCATACTGACATGCCAGTCAGCTATGGAAACTGCTTGTTTTCTAGGGAGATGAAAGAGGACACTGTTTCTCCAGAATGAGAAGCCAGTTGCCTCTTGAGTCAGGACATACAAGATCTGTTAAGGTGCCAATGGTAGAGGCTCCAGAAACAACTACTCAGTGTCTTTGTTTCAAACCAGCATTATCACCATTTTCAAGCAATGCCCACTGCTGCAATAAAATCCAGAGACAGCCTCAAAGCTAAGCAGAGGAAACAGTTGAAATCATCAGGTCTCAGATATTGCAGCTGTAGACTGTAAGGCTGAAATGAAGAAGAGAAAGGAATCTTTTCCAGAGGACATGAAACAGGACCAGAGGAAATATTCTACTTGACATCCAGGTTCACCACTATACTCAGTCTCTTTCCAGGCATTCTCAGAAATCAGCAAATCACATTTAAAACAATAATCCAAGTAATGCTGTCACAATCCATTGCAGCTGGTTACAAAAATATTGCTTAAATGGGAAAACAAAAGCATTTAGAGAATATATTGTATTATGAAATATACCAAAGCAGAAACTTTGCTCTGCAGCCTGCTGAGAACTAGCAGAACAGCCCAGAAGCAGAGACGTTATTTGCTGCATCAGCAGTCAGCATTTTTCACAACAGCCTTAGAAAGCTGAAGCCTTAGAGCATCCAGAATCACAGGCTTTGTGTTCTCTTGCAAAAGGTGTAAAAACTCAGGCAAGGGACAGTGAGCTTTGCATCAAATGAGAAAATAAATAAATAGCCTTAAAGACTTTAATGAAAATGAAGCTTCCCTTCCCTCAGGTGTGCCAAGGGACAATTATATGCTACAGGCAGAGGCAAAAAACAAGAGGCAAGGCTGTAAGGGCAGCATGTCCTCATGGAAAGCACCCAGTCAGTATTCCTGTTGAAGCCAGTTGTTCGGATTTTTGTTCTGTTCCTATTTTCATGGATATGGTATATGTTTGGATACATTAACATACTATCATTGCACACCACATACAAAGCACAGTCATGTCTAATTCAAACCCATCAATACAACATTTCTACACAGTGACAGTACAAGGCCAAGAATATTGCCATGTGAAAGACTAGACATGTTTAGACAGATGTGGCCCACATCTTACTCACAAGAGGCTCTAGGGGCATCTCTCAGACTACTCCTGTAAATATTTTTCTCCACTGAGGTCAGGCCACTGCTTGAATTTCTTACAGAAAAGCTAATCAAAAGGAAGCATGAAAAAAAAAATCAAGCAAAGAAAAAGCTAAATGAGGTCCATGTTAAAAGTTAAAAACATGCAGGGACTTTTTACATAAAGGTGCATAGAGTTGCATTGCATTATGCCTCTATTCAGACACTTATTCAGATGTGGTACTGGATTAAGCTTAGCTAAACTGAGATCAATTTAATCCTGAGTGACTATGTCTACACCAGGGTTTAAACAGCTGAATTAATCTATCTTAAGTTTACATATTCAATTAATATGGATTATTTCTTCTGACTGCTCCAATATCAAGGAAACCCCAAGGAAGGTATTGCACAAAAAGAGATATTCCACTTCTAAGTGCTGATTTTTATACCAGAATATTCAATCAGTGGAATAAGAAAATATCAGTTACATATAAAATAAGAAATACCAGTTAGAACTTTCTTATGTTGAATTACCTCTGGGGGAAAAAAAATGCAGTTGGCTGCTATTAGCTGCAGGGTAGGTTTATGCTTTCAGGGCTAGTTAACATTACTATTAGCACAATTTCTTGTTGTGAGGCTTGGGAATTTCAGTTGAACTGAAATTGTTTTTACTCTTATTTATTAGATTAGCACCATGTTCAGGTAACAAGGGGAGTTAGTTCAGTTCCATCATGTATTTCTGTTGTTTAGTTTTCCACAATGTTTTGCAGTCTAATTTTAAAGGACTCATTTCAAACTAACACAAAGTAATGGTAATAAAACATAAAATGTCAAAGAAGTTATTTTTTTCTGTCCAAATCAAAGCCAGAGAATAGTCTGAATTTCTACAAGTATATTTTACATGGGACAATACAAAACATTGACTTACAAAAGAATTTTTGCCACAAATATTTCAAAGGTCACATTCACAACAGATGCTGATGGTGGCGCTTTAATCATTCCTGAAGTGAGGCATACATGTAGGTCATTCCTTCTGCAAACCTGAGAAATTTCTTCATGATATATGTGCCAATTAAAGGACTACAACTTGTGTACAGCACTAAGTTACAATGTACTTCTGCTTGCACAGGAGAAGAAAGCTTGTCATCTCTTAACTGCTCCAGCATTTACAGAAGTCAGAAAATCTGTAATCACACTCCCATGAAACAGAACCCCTCCATTCGAGTGCATCTTCTCTGGACTCCTGTAATAGTTGCTGAAAGTGCAAGATAGAAAGAAGCAGCCTGAGCCAGGCCCATCACTGGTTAGTTCACAGACAGATGGAAGCAACCAGTAGTACAATGTCCCAGGAAGTGTTAGAACCACTAATAATTAGAGCATGGAAGATTTACAAAATGTAACACTTGCTCAGTTAGTACTAACATTTATTCACTTTTAAGTGACTACACACAGGCCAAGGGACCTTTCTGTGATCAGTCTCTCATGCTGATATTTAAATGAAGTTAGCAAGTGGTAGATGTGTAATTTCCTCAGGACAATTATACATCGGTACTATCAGTGTAAATAAGAAATACGCGTACGAATAAACCCTTGACTTCAAACCAGCCCATAGCTGTTGGCAGTTCATAACAAGCCTTTCCTGCCCTCTCAGTATGTATAGAGAAGATCACAAGCTATAAATTTGCATTTCTACATGTAGATACTGCAAGAATTTCAACTGCTGTAGCATCTGCTTTGCAGCTTTACTGTAGTATCTTGACTAGGCATTTCAATTAATTTTACCTAAAAATTCTCCCATAACTTTGATCTGTTCAGGTATTAAAATAAATCTCAAAGACCTTCAAAGAAAATGCTCTTGAAGTTACGAAGAGGGAAGCACCAATGTTTGCCAAATACCACAAAAGACCATTTTTTTCAAAGGCAAAACATATTCTGTTCATTAATCAAAGCTTCGTATAAGTAAGAGACCTTTTTCCCCCCTAGCAGCTCACCAAAGTAAAATAAAATAAAATCAGAATGTGTGTGGATACGCTTTTCAATTTGGCATGTAAGTGAATGTCTGCATTCTAGAATGCTGCAGTCGGCCCCTGCATATCAACATCACCAGGTAAGGATAAGATTGGAAGTACACATTGTTAAGTACCTTGCTATCTACAGATACATAAAGACATCAGGGCAACTGTGTTTTTCCTCTGTAGCTGAAGGCATTTCATTTCCTAACTGGCAGTGACTTGCCACACACTTGTGACAGACATATTGCCATTCTGTGCAGTGGAGTAATACTTTGGGCTATGCTTGTGTTTTGAGTAAAAGGCTGATTATGACAATGCAATGCCACACCACCATTGTTTCAGTCATGTTGTGTTTGTTCAGTGCTATGATATTATGACGGCCAGTTCCTTATGTTCTTAGGGCAAAATGGGGCAATAACTTCCAGCCTGACAGTAGTTCAGTTAGTTTCTCTGCTTTTATTAACAAGCATATAATATTAATTGGCAAAACACTGGATACAAGCTTCACTATTATAAAATCAAAACATTAAGCAATAATCCCAAAAGGCTTATTCAGACAAAACTAACCACCAATAATACAAAAATTACACAGCAACACAAAGCATAAAAAATTGTAAACTTTCAAATGAAGCTAAGCCAAAAATATGGTTTTACACTGTGACAGTTCCGGAATCTTTATTATGCCACATATGAGGATAAAGGCTTAGTGGTTGCACTGGCTTATTGTCCCTTAAGCTTATGCTTAATATAATCTTGTTGCAGAATGAAAAAACAAACTCTTCTTTTGTCCAGATAAGTCACTTGAACTAAAGATTCCACTAAACCAATGCTTTGAGTTTCAAATAAAAATAAAAAAAAATACTGGAACATCAGTATTCAAAAAACAGGCTCCTTCCTTCAGCCACACTTAACTGTGCATGAATGATCCTGCTGGTTTCTGTGGTTATTAGTAAAGCTATCAATTTAAGTGTCCACAGAATTGGACATTTAGTTCCTACCCTACCACTAGGATCCAGACAGGTCATTGTGGCTTTGACAGATTTCCAAGAAGCCCTAAGGATGATCAAATAGCAGGACCAGAGCTTTAATTTGTACATAAACAAACAATAACTCCACAGTAAAACATTCCTGTTGACTTGCCACAAGATCCAAGTTCCTAGAAAGTTTTTGTACTGATTGCAAGTTTTGATTAAAGCAGAGATTGAAGCACTGTTCCATGTTCCTTAATGTTGTTCTCTCTCCAACTTTTTACTTCAACAACAGATCTCAAGACCTTAGTTATAGTTAATCATATCTTACGTAGAGATTCTAGTGTATGGGACAATTTTTTGCCGTTATCAACTTTAGGCAGACTGAACTGTAGGTTGCATTAACATCTCCAGTGAAACATCCAAACTGAAGTGATTACCTGAGGAAATACAGAAACTTAATTTCTCTGTACAGTCAAGCCTTCTGTACAAAATGCATTTTAAGTACTTACTAAGATTCCTCTCGCTGCTGTACAGAATGGTTGGCTTTTTCCTATTATATTTAGCTGAACGGTAAGATGCACAATGCTGTAAAATAGGCTAGTTGTACGGTTATACTTATCATCCAGTAGAAGAAAAACTCAATGAATCTCCTAGGACTAACTATGTTGTTATAAAGACAGTAAGAGCCAGATAAGCTTTCAAAGGCTTATAGCCTATTGGAAAAAAAATAGCACCATCATAGTTGTAGTCTGATATTTTTTATGGTCCCATATCCCCAGAGGTGATAGTGTTGTGTATACTATTGCACAACTAATAAAAATAAATATTCCCAGGTTTGATGGTACACAAATATACCAGACAAAACAATGGCACAAAACATCTTCAGATAGGCTGCAAGTCTTGCTGATTGCTTCCACAATTCACATTAAAGTTTCTTGCAAGATCATTTATTTTAAAATATTGCTGACAGATAGTTCTTGTACTTACACAAATTTAAATCTCACACTTCACTCTTAAAATAAAAAAGGAACAAATCAAAAAACCACCCCCCTAAATAATAGCCCCAAATAAAACCCCATTTGAACAAGTGAGAGAAGCCATCTACATTCTTTTTAAATTTAACAGTAAATAGATGCTACATTTACAATTTAAACATATGCCTAATAAATGTATGTTTCAAACCTATTGCACAAAACCATAAAGTAATGCTCTTTATCCATACAAAACAAAAACATACAAATAAAAGCTACTCAAAACTCAATGTAAAAGGAAGAAGCTTGTAAAAACATCTTACAATTTCATTTTATATGCCCGTAAATAAAGCTGGACCACTGAAACCAAAAATACTTGGATGGTAAAATAAGACAGAAGGCTTAAAATAGAATAAATAATTTTATAAAGTTAAAATTTAAAACCCCAAATCTTATTTAAATTCAATATTATATATTCTATCTGAATTCTCTATTTTTAATGAAACTATATTTAATGAGACTCTGAGCCTGGGTGATTCATCAGTCTCACTGCTGCTGAGGATAATGCAACGAGATACTTCTTTACTGCAATTTTTTACCAGCATAAGTAATTGTGAAAACTACTTCACAGTAATGGCATCTTCATGAAAGCCAAAATAAACTAACATGATCTCACTAGAACTAAGAGATATCTATGCTGAGTCCAACTTTTAGTCCAACTTCGAACAGTATCAGGGTTATTTCACCCAATATAATCTTGATATAAATTAAGTGTCTCTTAAGCTTCACAGAAGTGAAACAAGGCTCTGACCCAAAGGAGACCTCCCTCTGACCTCAATTCAATTGCATTGTAATCTTTTAGTAAGGCTAAAGGAAATAAACATATGGTCCAGATAAAGTCACATCCCTCCTGAGGGAGAGCTTCTGTAGTGAAGATGTTGTGACATGTGATTTAGAAAAATAACTGAGCGGGTTTGTATTTGGTTTTGTTTTCTTTTTACTGGTGAGGTTTTATCAGATTAAACACATTGCAAAAGCAGTTACACACAATTATAAGCAAAAAAACCCAGCTGTATGTATTAATACTGGCTTGAATTTATGTTTCCATATAGGTATAAACAGAGTTTTCAACATCTTGATAGCACCATAACAAATTCAAGTGATTCTAAAGATGGTTGTAACTTAGAAATATATGGTCTGTACTGTAGATTGTTAGAGCAAGGGAGAGATTTGAAAGGCTTCTGAATTTGCGTGTTCGTAACTCATTTCTCGGTTGCACAAGTACACAGGGAAGTACTAAAATCCCAATGTACTTCAACAGCACTGCATCATAGTCGTACAAAAAGTTTCTGCAGTACACACATTCTGAGGTAGACAGATCTCACACATAATATATATTTGTTTTTATGCATTTATATATCCTGATTAAGGTGGTTAATCAGAATGCTTGTCTGGTGGCTTTAATTTTATGTCTACATCAGGTACAGTCAGTGTCTGTATACTCAAGGTGCAAAGAGGGTGGACACTTACAGCCCTGTTCATACTCTCAGTGTCTCACTGGCTAGAGCCAGTCCCTTATTTACACTAGGACAGTAACAACAACAAACAGCTCCAGAAAGGCCCAGTATGTCAGTCTGTGTACACATCCATACCACCTGCATTCACTGTTTCATGAAAAGATTATAAAAATGGTAAACCCATGATCTCATTTGTTCTCTTCTGCCAGTTCAAGTAATGTTAAAGACAGAAAAAAACCTAAAATACATACATCTGAGTCCACAAACATTAAGACAAAAACAGAGCCAAATTCAATTCCATTGCTCATATGCATGCACACACACCCCCCCACTCGCAAACCCAGCCACCTAGCCCAGATGTGGAGTTCAGCCTAACCCAAACATTCAAATGCAGCTATACTATACCCTCAGCTGCAAGGACAGCAGCACTTTTTGGCTTTTGTGTGGCTCTCCTTTCCATCTCCACAGTTCAGTAGGCTCCTTTTCATTCTCTGCCCAAGTACTTTTTGATTTCCTTCCCATTCACATCTGTGACCACAATTAAAAATGAGGAACCCTGTTTTCGAAGGTAAACACAAGTTGGAGCACCCCTTCTGCAGCAGCAGAGCTGAGAAAGGACGACTGAAGACTCCAAAGAAGGAAATTATGGGACACATGCTGGGGAATGTGGTGCTTTGAAAACTCAAGAAGAGGAAGAGGATTTAAAATGACTGGATAAACCTCTTGCAGTATCAGCTTCCTGTTACCGAGTAACAAGTAATACCTTCTAGCAGAAGAGGGGAAGGAGTACAGCTAGAGGAAGCAGGGCAGTTACAGGCAAACTTATTTTCTTATTCAAAGACAATTTATCAAAAAATAACAGGGTTTAATAGGAATAGCAAATAGCATTTTCAGCTGACCGAAAAACTCTTTCAAAAATTAGAAGGTTAACTATTTCCAGCTGCCAATAATATGGCATAGCCTGTCTTCAGTGACTTGACACCTGTGCCAGACAATACTCTCACAATCATACTATATATGCTATACTGTATACAGCTTGCAGAAATCACTTTCAACTACTGTTTTTAACAAGCCAACTATTTCAAAAAGCCTTACAAACAGTGCAGTGAACCTGCTAAGTGCTATTGAGGGTGCATTCTATAACATAGATAGTTATATGTGTGTATAGATGTATGCACACATATATACATGCATATGTATTACCTTGTATCCATTAGGAAGCAAAATTATCAGTTAAGGCCAGAAGGTGCTAAAATAATCTTGTCTGACCCCCCTCTCCCCACCCCCCAAGACAGCTAGGACTTGCACTAAAGAAAATGCTATGGTTTCATAAGAAAACCGGTAAAGGAAATATAAAGCTGCTCATAATGATCTGAGAAGGTTTTAATCAGTGAAGTGAAAACTGTGCAGTATCACCCAAAGTTGCCCAAGAGCCAGTGTTTGAATAGCTAGTGAGAGCAAATTCTCTCTAAATTAAAAACTGATTTCTGCAAGCCACAACTACATGAGAAATGTTTGGTTTTTTTAAAAGTTCAGGAATCTAGCACTTTTGAGTATTTGTCATTATGTGGCGCAGTTTATGCCACAGCAAAATATCGGGGCACATTAAAATAAATTGAAATTATTTCTATTAATCTTACCAAAACAACATGCATAGGGGAGTATCAAAACTTCAGTAAAACCCAACGGAGGGAGAGCAATGACTCGGCAAAAATGACAAACTTATTGGTTTCCCAGATTTTCAGAAGTTTTCAATGCAGCATAATAAATTATCACCAGTCACTATGTCATTCGGTATGTTCAACGCTCTACAGAACAACTTGAATAAAGCCAATGCAATCAGGCATACTATATAAGACAGTAACACTTTGCAAAAATATAGTTTTTAAAGATTCAGAATGTGAAAATTAACTAAATGCAACTTGGTGTCAAAAGCAACATTTTAAAATCATCCCACAATATTCTAACTTATTTCTGTGTAACTGTAAGAGATAAATCAGGCTGAGCTACATGTAACTGTGAAGTGTTTTCAGTATCTGTAAACTTAGTGCTGGTAGTGTCTTGTTGAGTTGCAACTTCTTTCTTCCATACAAAAAAAGTATAAATATTTTCTGTCCAGAAATCTAGGTAACACATCCCTAGAAGAAATAGTCAGAAGGACAGTGTGCTATGAAAGCACTACAGTTTTCCAAAATTATTCAGCTGGTTTGTGTCACGTGATTAGTGATGCACTAAGAAGGTGCCAGATGATCGTCTCTGCAAAAAACTCTGTCCAGAAGGACAATAAAGTTCTCCTACAGCAAGTCCATTTTGGGTCTGTAATGTAGCAGTAGAGGTGCTTTCTGCAAGACAGAAATATCAGATAAGTTAAGAAACAAAACCAGAACTAATCTGTTCTGTAGGCAAAGCTTTTATTTCATAAACTAAAGCTTAAATGAACTATCAGAGTAGCTATCTGACCTGTCAAAATTTCACCACGACAAAGACAGGATGCAATTTAATCTGTGGAGCTCAAACAAGTGATGAAGAATCCTTTCCATTTTGCCTCAGGAGCTGATCACCTTAAGATCAGTTCTACCAGGTCTTTTTAACTTGGAAAACCCACTACCAGTAAGGGAGAAATGCAGATGTCTAGAAAGCAGCAGAAGAGCATGTGGTATTTCATATTTAACAGCTCTCTCTTGATTCCTCTTCTGTGAATGTATCCATTGCTTTTTTTATGAATAGGTAAACTTCCAACATCCACAACATCCTGCACCAAGGAGCTCTGTGTCTCATGTAAAGAATTGCTTCCTCTTTTTGTTCTGGACCTCCCACCTCCCAGTTTCATTTTACATCCCCCACTTCTTTCACTTGAGAAGGCAGTTTACAGTTCCATTTTCCATGTGATTCACAATTGCATAGATTTCCATGATAAAAGTGAATAGTAGACTTCTACAGATGCACACCAATTTGATGCTCATTTGGTTCTCTTTTTTGATTTCCCCCATAAAAATCCCTAACATTTGCTTTGTATCCTTTTATATTTACCTACATTGAACTTAAGGTGCTCATTAATCACCTGTCACTCAGAACTGTAAAGGCTTGCTTCAATCCTTTGTCATCAGTTTGTTTTCACTATCCGAAATAACCACAATGTTGTCCGTGCACTGTTACTGCACTACTCAAATCCCTTTCCAGGTCATTCAGGAACATCACACAAAACAGAGTCCACTCGTGACCTCTCTGCATTTCAAAGACTGACTGTTGACTTCTATCCTGTGACTCTTATGGAGGTCAATTATTTTCTACACAACGACAGAAAAACACTTTCCTACTCCCACCTGCTCCTCTTCTAGATATGCATCCAAAGCCATGAAGTGGTTCTACCTCAGTGTACACTGTAAGCTCGGACGGTGTTGCTTGTCCGTTATGAATACTAACTCCTAGTTCAAATATCCCCAAATATACATACACTGACTCTGCAGGTGTGACTTGCAAACTAAATGTTCAATTTTGCAATTCATTCTTAAACCCATTTCACTTGAGCTGCCATTATTAATGTCATAATTAATACTCAGAATGAATACCCCACTGTCCAGTATTCAGTTTCAAGGAAGTTGTTTAAAGAAACCACAACAGGCAAGCCAAAGATGTACTCAAAACATTTTTAATCAGCCCTGTTTATGCCTCCTAAACACTGCTAGAAGTTTCCTTAACTAAGGCAGACAAGCATTGCAATTACTGCCTCTCCTTTAGAAGTAAAACAGCCTTCTTGAGCTACAGAAATGTGCTGAAAATTTCTGCTTTTTCTGCATCACAATCAATTTCCCCACCTACATGCGTTAAAACCAGTTTTACCTGAAATACATAAAAATAATACTTTCTTGTGGCTTCCACTTCCTTTGCCAGACTTGATAACAATTTGACAGTTGATGCAGTGTTCCTTTGTCCCTTGCAATTAATACTTAATTCCCCTTTCCTTCATTTTCTTGGAAACAAAACAAATACTTGGTGTTTAAGGATGCTGTATTAGGTATTTACTAAAGTATCTTTTTATTGAGTTTGCAGTTATGGCAGTATAGTTCCAAACGATGCCTATTTTATAAACATTTGGCCACTTCATGATTTACTTGGAACCAATGTGTCATACCTTAAATCTCCATCTAGTAACAACTACAAACTTGAGCGTGTGGTCCTTGCCAAGAATCTCTTCATTGCATAATATGTCCAGCTAACAAAAAAAGACAACAGTTAATTCATTGGGACAGAGAACATGAAAAAATGTATTTCAGATAATACTATAAATGTTTGACAAGAGGTTTTTTTCTCTTGAAGACACTGGAACTGTTCATTTTGCAGTTGCTCTGCAGACAAAAATAGTATGAGGAAAGAAAAGAGAGTGTCTTTTCTCAATGTAAAGTGCTGAAAGACCATGTCTGTGCCTACTTAGGAAATACTGTGTGAACTGGAATTAACTGTTTGATTTAGCTTCTCAAGCAGTATTAATGCCCTTTCCTGAAACCTTTACATGCTCTTAAAAAGGCCCAATAAAATGATCAAGGAGACAGAATTCACAAATCTCAAAGACAGCTCTGTTATTTAACACACTATGAAGACTTTTTACCTAACACCAGCCAGGTGGCTTTCTGTTACAAGGGTACATTTTTAAAAGAAACTGTCTGCCACCTCCTTCATATACTAATGGTTTTTTTGCAGATACTCAATAGCCATCTTTACTTTTCTATCTTACTGTTGAAATATCTTGATATTAGAAACAGTGAGGATATAAAAACATGAGGATAATATGAGTACTAATCAGCTGAACTACAATAGCTGAACATGAACTAAAACAGGGAACGTGCATGAAAACAGGAAGTTCCACCAAGGTGGCTTATATTAACAACACTTTACCACACAACCCAAAAAGGCCTGAATGTGCATGCAGTCTACTTACATGACTTATCTAATTGGCAATAACTCAAACCTGCAATAATCTATAGCAATCATCCAAGTGCCCACAAGCTTAAATTCTCCTACTACGTACCCATTACTTGGTACTGGTGCAGTGATTGCACCACAATTTATGTACTCTTTAAGGAGGTAGGAAGGGGTGGCAAAGGAATAAACAGTACTCCTGAAAGTCTATTCCTTCACTAAAAGCCAAGCAGGTGGTTAAATCACAGACTGGCACAGTGGAATGGAGGGCTTAAACACACACGAAAAAATATCCCCTTTTGAACAGCGATGGTAGTTATGTTGCTGCTGGGCTACAGCCAGAGTCAACCACTTCCAAGCCAGCTGAAGACAAGACAGAAGATACAGTTTTGTTTCTGGAAGACTAGCAGAGTTGGGGGACATACTCCAACCATAAGACAGTGTTGGTTTGAAGTGTACAGAAGCTAGGAAGGAAGTGCGATACAGATGCAAATTGGCTGTTGAACAGAAAGGTGCTGACACATTGGACTGGAAAGCAGATGATTTGATTTGAATTAAATGTCTTAATGAAATTCAGTGAATCAGTGACATAATGTGGGGTTGGGACATGCAAGCTGAGAATCCATTGAGGTGTCTAGAGACTGTGACCAAGACCCAGCAAAGTGGTAAACAGAGGCTCCATTCATATGTTCGCCACTGTTAGTTTTGAAGCTGAACTAGGAGAAGTGCCTTTCTTTCTGTACCTTTCACCCTAAATTCTTCCCATGATTCCAAGTATTCCCTGCAAAGGAAGGGAATAGCAGGTATCCGATAACACTCTGCTTGTGGGAGGCAGCAACTTTGGGTTGAGCTTCACTGACAGCACAGAAAGGAACAAAATATTTGTGCCGCTTTCTCGTAAGCTGGGCTTCAGTAGTGTTAAAGTGTTTGTTACTGCCTGTCCCCTACACTGAGTGTGAAATCTCTGAAAGGGTGGGGTATACCTGACTACAAGCTGTCAGACAAAGCACCTTGCCAGAGTCCATTTCAACATATGTGGAAGCACATAACCAAGCCTTTTAGCTCAACTATTTATATATGGACTTGAAAAGATCCACTGCAAACTAAGTGGCAAGTCCTGTATAGACCCAAGAAAGGACAAGAAAATGACTATATAAAATATAATTCAAGAAACGGCGTATGCTTCTGTTTTCTGAAAATAAAATCAGACTAAAAGACATTCCTTTGCAAAGAAACAATCCCACACTTTTCTTAAGGTTTTTATATATTAAAAAACGATTTTAAAAAATTAAAATATTACCTCATTAAAAGAAGAAAGGTTAAGTTTTTTGGCAATGAACTTCTTTAGATGCAAGACTGTTGCTTGTGCTGAGCAGCGAATCCATTTTCGTTTCAATCCACGCAATTTGCTGCTATTGCATTCCAAGCAGATGCTTACCTTCAGGAAAAAGCAAACAGTTAGAGCTGGCTGGAACAATTTTCTGCAGTCCTCATTTTGTATTCCATATGCAGTTTTTATTAATACAACAAAGTGAAAAAGTACAGTACTAGTATTCCTTAAACTGAAATGCCTGTAGTCCTATTAAAGAAAACATTTTCTAACATCTTGTCAGTTTAGTGATCAGCACTACTGCAACGAAAATGGATCTAGACAAAAAAGTTCAAGAAAGAATTTTTGATGTTGGAACAAGGCTGCTCAAGTCCAAATTCATAAGCTGCCAATAGCTCAAGATGACCCTATGTCAAAAGCTAGAGTAAGATAAAGAGTAAAAATACGATTGCCCATTTCTAATGATTGCTTCTAACGTAGCTTCTTGCTTTTAATGCAACTTCTAAATCCAGTTTAAACCAGAATTTTAACACGTTTAAAAGAGAGTTCAAAGTTTAAAAAGAATGGATACAAATGACATAAATTTTTAAAATTCTAAAGATTATCCCCCAAAAGGTGTCTCTAATTTCTATGCTTCAATTTTCACTTCTTTTCTCATCCAGCTATTAATTACTTAAACTAAAGCTCTTTGTGATGATTTACTTTATGCACTAAGAGGATCTAGTACTAGGTACAATCCCTTTGAAAGCTCTCTTACATTATAATTGAAAAGAAAATTAATCCAAGTTTAATTTACTCTGGACACACGTAACATGAAAACATAAAAAGGATGGCTTGTTTATCCCAAAAGGGGATTTCACTTTCAGACTTGCTTTGTGTTTAAAACTTAATGGTGAACTTCCCAGCTTTCATACTATATTTATGGTATAGGGCTAACACTGTCTTAGTATTAGAGGTTTAAAACAAAATAAATAGTAAGTTAGTAAAAATTCAAAAGGTTTTATTCATTCAGCTCAATGTATCACAATAACACTGGGATACACTCCTTCCAAAGGGGAGCCAAATAACCTGAATAATTTTGAAAGCAAATATATACTTTGGAAACTCACAAACAAACAGTTAGAACTATCAAATCTTAATGCAAATGTCTTTAACATATTCTCTGTTCCTGCCAAAACCTAAAGATGAAACTCATGCTTACACATAAGCATTGGGCAACACTGCATCTTGTTTGTATCACAGGACAGAAAAAGTAGCTTGAAACAGTTATTTTTCTTCTCTGTTAGCTTACCAAAGCACTAAAGCTAAAATACAAGATAAAACTAAAAGATGCCCTATGAGCTCACCTGTTCGTCGCTGCGGTGGTAGTCATTATCTTCTTCCTGTTTTTCCTCAGAAGTTTCTTTGTTTGAATTTTCATCCGTTTTAGTTTCACCTTAGATAAGAAACCAGACACATGTGATAACGTTCACCAGCAGCTTGTAATGCTAATATGATTAAAACAGCACAGCTCAGGACTGCAATACAGAATAAACTTTGCTTTTCCCAAATTGTGCTTATCCGCATAGGCAACACTAGCTGGCAACAGCCCCACGCATGAGAGAGAGGAATACATACAGAGTGCAACCTTCAATTCAACTGCTAGCAGCCCAGAAGCTGGGTAATTTCAGAGAGTCCCCATGTAGGCACTATTATGGAGATCTCCTTCACCAACACTAATATGCTATGACCAGAGGAAAAAAAAAAAGATTCTGTGCACAAATAAGGGACAAAGCAACAATCCTATACTCACCGTATTGTGCTGTTATAAAACAATTGTGATTTTACTAAACCAACTAGGCACATACCTCCAACAGGTCTGTTCAGCAATTTACTAGCCATCACCCACCCAAGACAGAATAAATAAAGGACCATTTACCATTTCGATGGGAATCTAGGTGCTGTTTTGTAGAACATGTCTCCCCTTTGATGTCCCCTGGAACTTCCATGCCCAGTTTGTGATAAAACTCCCTTTGCTTTTTCATTTCCGCTGTTTAAAATTGTAAATATTAATCCCTGTAATAAAGTCCTAATGCAATATTTATGAAGTTATTCCAAATCCCTTCCCTCTTAAGTGAAACAGGCTTGCCAACAAGTAGTGGCATTGTCAGTATTTACTACTCTTCTATCTTTGGTATTATATCAAGTCATGTCTGTATTTTTCAGAGTTAGAATACTACAAAGTCATCTGTGTAGCTACTATTATAGCATTCCTGTTAGAATGAGTTAGTATTTAAAAGACTGTATCTTATTTTGAATCCCTTCCACAATATTTCAGTCAAACCATTGTTTTTGAGTTTTTATTTATAGTTCTGATTTTCAATACACTAGAAATGATTTTTAAATAATCTATTTCATCTTATTGATGTTTGAGAATGTTCTGGTTTTGCAGCTTAAATGGATTAAAATACTCTATTTAAGTAAAAGTTGTCACATACACTAAGACAAAAAATTACTGAGCAGTGAAAACACAAATTGAAAGTTACCTGCTAAGAAAGGACTCACACAGTAGCAGAAACTTCACTGAAACTAAAAGCTGTTCTGCATTACATTCTACCTCTGAGAATTCTAGAAAGCTGGCACAACAGGTTTAAGTACACAGTTTAACAAGAACAAATGAGAGTCACAGTGTGCCAACATGCAAAAGCTGAACTACTATTGTGCTTTACATAACACCACTTTTTGAAGAAATATCTCATCTTTCCTCGCACCTCCACCTCCCCCCAATTGCTGCTAGTACAGGTATGAAATTAAATTAATCACTACAAATGACACAAATGAAGGAATACGGTTTTACATTTTATTTTTCCTCAGTTCCGCCCACCCCCCCCCCGCATTTTCATCACCTGAAACTTTTTTTTTAGGTGTTAAAGTAGTATGTGCAAAACAAACTATAAAAGAGGTCGTACCACAACCTACCTTCTTGGAGGCCTGGCACAAGTTTGTAAACAATATCTTGCATTGTTCTGTCATGACTAGCAGGAAAAAAACAAAATCAAAGTTTAAGTCAACCATCTTCATGCAAAACATTTATCTTAAAAAAGTTCCAGTACTAAATTGATGTAAAATCTTTAAAATCACCTAAGAAAAATTTAAATTGTCAAATCAATATTTATATCAAACAAGAGAGGACAGTAATATGAAAAAAAATTATGAAAAAGTACAGGCTAAGACAGAAACCCAATGGAAATTTAAGGAAAAATAGTCTTGGACACGTGAAGGATGACACCCCATGGAACACAGCCTCCTGCATCACGGCAAGTATGTCACTAATAATTTCAAAATTCTTGGACAACTTTGAGGTAAGCTCATTTTTATTACAAAAGAATCAAGGATAGTCTGTTTCTTACCCCTACAGACTCATCTCTCGCATTTCTAGATGACTTGTTATCTTCATGAGGCTTTTCCAAAAACGCAAGAAAACAGCTCACAGAAAATGACCACAAGAATAAAATTTTACTTTGCTCTTAAAAGCCAACATTTTAACTGTGAACAACATTATGTAGCTCAGAAGCCTGTATAGGTAGTGTGGCTCAAATAAAAGAAAGGTAATAATCCCACTGGAACTGGAAGGCAGCAGGACCAGTTAAGATTCTAAACTTTAATTCCCAGCTGACCTAGACAAAATTCTGTTTTAGTCTAAAATAAGTCACTGTCTGAAAGAAACAAAATATTACCCTAAGTTCTAACGGATAAATAAAATCAGAAACATTTCAAATGTCTGCCTTGGCTGCTGCAAGGTCATTACCCCAAGAGAGCTCGCAATACCAAATCCTAAATCTGACTTAAATAGGAGAAGAGGCTTACAGGAGTGGTCTCAGGCTTCTCATCACCTGACATAAACACTTCATAGCAGTGGAGACCAGCGAACAAGTACAGAAATGGTGACAAATTAAGAGACTTACAATTAACCATTACAATCTTTTAAATAGCACTACAAGAAGAATCAAAGTATCATTAATTCTAAAATTCATGTCATTTCAACCAGCAGCAATCCCATTTGCACCCACTGGCATTTTCAAGTATCACATACAGATTGCACGAACATCTCAAAAATATTTCAACATAAATGAGTAAATCAGCCATCACTATTAGATCAGAGGTGAGAATTTAACAGCATTCAGAAAAGTGAAACAGGAGACACATTTGGTTTACCTATTTTCCAGCTAAAGGGAGATGAACAGGAATGCAAATCTACTTTCTAAGACATATTGTGAAACTCCTGACTGCCAATTCTTTATTAAAATATACATATATCCAAAGGCTGGGCAAAGGCTGTTTCAGTCTTGAAGGGGCAGTATTTTATAACTAGTTCAGGCAAAATACTTCCTTGAAAGTGTACTCAACAACCAAAAACAAGTAGCAAATTTCTTTCTAGCTGTTCTCAATTTGACGCTGTTTCCTTGCCCCTTTTAGCACTGAAAACAAGCTTCTGAAACCGAGGCACTGGTGTATTCCTGTAGCTTTACAGAAGACAAACATGCTGTCATGTCATTTATTCGTTCTTGCACCTACTTGTCCCTCCAAATCATACACTCCTATAGGATATTATCAGTGTATCATATAACGTATTATCAGTGTACACTATTATTCTTCAAATGCAGAAATGGCATAACTAGTATCAGGCTCCTGAATCAGGATCAGCTTGAGCAATATAAGTGTGTAGAGAACATAAAGAGTTTTCTGTAAAACTGAAGAGAAGTCAAACTAATTTTTTATAAGCATTGTTTCAGAAGTTGTTACAGAACTGAGAAAGGCACACTGAAAACTGTCACAAACTAAACCAAACTCTTTATAAAGGTACGCAAAACACTACTTGATATGCAACAGCTAGTGCAAACACACTGTCACAATGGATCTTCATCAGCAAAAGTTACTGCAGTTCAGTAAAATGGAAGGAAAGCACTGAAGGAAAAGAAAGGGAATGTATTTTCTGAAAACAAAAGGAAAAAACCTGAAAAATATTTAGTAAAAAAAAAGGAAAATAATGAACAATACCACATTCATGTTAGGCCAGAAAGTGAGAGCACTCTGTGTAGGGATCAAAACAAAATGAACGACAAGATTGTTCCATTCTAGAAACTAAAGCCACTGGTCTAATATTTTTGCTGCCATATTCTTACCTCTTCCTATGAATTAAACCTTTGAAAGATTAACTGAACAATAAAGCTGACAATTATTTCTCTCATTACTCTGTCAGACACTGAAAAGCACTGTTCAACTGAGACTAATTATTTCTAGAATTTTGTAAAAGTATAATTTCTATAAATGTTTTATTTCTGTAACTTTTATGACCCAAGCATACAAAATGAGGAATGACTAAATTCTATTAAAACTCACACAGAAATTAAACAGTACAGTGCATACTTTGCTTGTTTTTAAGTCTGGAAGAAGCTAACAGATGTCAGAGTTGCAAATTCATATCAAAGTTTGATCCCATATGTCCTCAATCACCTTCAACCTTCCTTTTAGATGTTTAACATACTGATAAGCATGTAAGAACATTTAGGAAAAAGCTGTGCTGTATTAAAGAGGCTAGAGTGAACCTAGTTGCACTTTTGCTTTCATACTTACCCAATATACTGTAACGGGTGGCTCTGATGTATAACAATTCTACAGGTTGGACAGGTGTTGTTTTCCTCCAAATATTTTACTAGGCAGCTTCTACAGACTGATAACAAGGACATTCATAATTAAAAAGAAATAATGGAAGCATAATAAAAAAAAAAAGTTTGTTTTTATACAGTCACAGAAATTCACCTTACTGAAATTTACACAAAATTCATTTTCTACATCATGTAAGCATGATGTCTATCATGCAGAATACAGTTTCCAATATCTTTCGTTAATGTTCTTCATACAGGGAAGTGATGCACCAGAAATAAGGCATCTGTACCTAGACAGAGTCTTCCTAATAAAGCATACAACACACAATCCCACTCCCGAATTTACTAGAGCAGCAATTTCTAGCAGGTCAACATCATATTGCTTGCACCATTCAGCCTGCACAGATGATATTACAGGAGCTGTATGCCGTTAAGATACTAAGCCTATTTGCTTTAACCATGGCCACATACAGAAGTACAGCATACGGTGGCAATGAACCCAACACAAAAAAATTATTCCAAAGTTGGATACTTATTAAAAGAACAGAAAACTTTCAAAAAGTGGATATCCAGGTGCTATTTTAATTCTAACTTTCACAGAGTACACTACAGTTAAACTTGCACCAGAAAAAAAAAATATTATTAGCATTAATATACAGAATACAAACGCTGCCAACATGTATAAAGGTTTTGAAAAAGACAGGGCTGTGTGCCCCTTCTCAGAAAACTGTAATTCTACAGGACACACATTGAAGTAGTATTCTGGAAATATAAACAGCCAAAATAAGGGAGGGACAAGCCACAAGGTGGGGGTGGGAAGCAGAAGCTAGCAAGGAGCACTCCCTGGCTTTTGAAGTAAGCAGTGAAGCACTGTGGATTAATCTAAAAATTTCCTCTGTAAGCAAATGTAAGAAATGGTGGAGATGATGTCAGCTGAGGGTTTTTTTATGTGTTGTCTTTTTTTTTTTTTAAAGCACAATTAAAAATGACCCTCTAGCTCTATGTCAGCCATGTTAACTTGTTATAATACTGGATTTGTATATACTCTTGTTAATAGCAGCAGTAAAGAATTTGGGGCAAAACTAAGTCGAAGTCCAGCTTAAAGATCTCTACGCTCCAAAAAGAACACTATGGAAATTAAGATGTGAAACAGATGGAGAAGGGACATGAGAATAACCAAAGTGACAAGGAAGCATGACAAGAAAACAAACTCATTAAAGCTGATGAACAGAACTTCTAAATGAAATGCAATTGAAAACATAATCTCTGACAAATCATGAACATTCTACTTCCCCTTTATAAGACATTTTAGGTGAAGAATAAGACCACTGAAACTTTCATTTTGTGGAGATGAAGCCTCTGCCACCATATAATTCCCTTCCAAGAAAGCTGAGGACTATGGGTCATTAAGCTATTCAAACAACATACTAGCTTTATCAGAATAAGAGTGAAATACTGTGACAGAAGCATTTTAAAACATGGGATGTTTGCATGGCAAATATTAATAAATTAATACAGGTACCTATAAACAAACCAAATTATATTCTAAGGTCTGAACAGATAAAGCTGGACAAATGGAAGCTCCTAGGTGACAAGGATGTGTTGGTAAATTGTATGGATTCTGAAGACACAGCTAGAAAAAATATTTCTGGTAAAGCCCTGTAATACAAGGTCTAAAGCCATCAATGTGGCTGCTACAGAGGATATTTAATGTCACTACAGCAGGCCTTCTGGACCGAAGGTTAATTCCTCAGCTGATACCTACCTTGGCAAAGGAAACTATGGATCAGAACAGATTCAAGACAGAGAATAGTTTTGGAATTACCACTTTGGACTATAAGGCTGCTTCTCCTCAGAAGGAATCTTCAGATCTTTAGTTGGAACTGTGCTAATATGCAAGGTTTCCATCAGAATATTGCAAACCCTAGCACTCCTATATCCCACAATGTGAACAACGAAGATGCTGGGATGGACTTATACCTTCAGTTTTCTTGAAGCCTAAGGCTTTGCAAGGTCCTAGGGCATACTTCACCAATATGAAACTAGAAATTCACAAAGTAACATAGCAAACAACTACCTCATCACAGTATTTTGGAACAAAAGCTTATTTCTTGGGTACAGTACAATATACTTATTTTTTATCGATAAACTATGGCTACTTTCTGCAGAGGAACAGGAGTGCAAGAGACATTTGGAAGGCTCCAGGTGGAGAACATATGCTATGTCAGCTGTCACAGAAGAGAGAACTAGGCATTCCATATTCCTTTAGCCAGAAGACAGACTGCATTCTTGAATGCATATGTTACCACTAATTGTATGTGGCTTCAAGTTTGTGCAGTACAGCTTTAATGTTCTCTCCATTTGCTTTGTTAAAAAAGCAAATCATCTGTTAAAAAAAGCAGTGTCTAGTGAAGCACACATTATTTTGACTGATGCACAATAGATTTTTACATTTCAATTAAAAACCATTAAAACATGTTGCACACCAAGTTAAAAAAAAACACAAGAACAATTTATTTAATTTAATTATACTTCTACTTACAAGTATGTAAGCACTCTGTTACAGTAGTAGCATCAATCAGGTATCCATTGCACAGACGACAGGTTATATGGGCATTAATGTCCCAAAGCTTAATCTTTCTTGTTAGCATCTTTGGTGCCTGCAGAAAAGACGTATCATAAAGTAACACAGCTGTAGTGATCAGGTATAAGTCATTCAGGAATAAATGATTAACTAGAATTAACCCTAAAGATATGTTTATACGGTTTTAGGCTCTCATATGCACACAGGCACAATGATAGCACTAACTTTCAAAGGACTTCACAGAAATGAAACAATGTAAAACCCACGCTATTTTGCAAGTCAAAGTTTCAATACCATAGAAAACAGTCTTTCTAGCATGCTATTAATAAGTTCCTTTACCAACCAGGGAACTTGGATTTAAGGTGAAACCCTACTACTCTACTGATCTAAGTCATCACATTCGGTCTAGTAATGGGGAAAAATTCACAAAAATTTGGAGAGAGAAAATCCTCAAAGCAATTTGAGAACTGAAAGCATTTTGATAATTGAAAAGTCAAAATAACAGGGTCTGATTTGGCATAGTAGGTTTAATCACACTTTTAAGTGTTTGCCTTGTGCCAGTATGGTTAAAGCATAATTTTAAAGCTGTGTATCAATAATAGAGCTGAAAAGTAAACCTTCTGAAATCCCATTTTATTTAAACTCAAATTTATTACAGAACACATTACAAACGAAAATAGTCTCATTGGCATAGCTGCAGTTTGTTGTACTAAGAAACATGAACCTGAAAGATTTTCTCTCTTCAGAACAAGGGATAGCATAACAACCATTAAAAGGAAGAAAAATCAGAAGTTAAAAATGAAACAGCTCATTTAACTTCTTTTGTGGCAACCCTAATTGCTTTTACAGAAAACATCACACAAAGCCCATGCCCTAACAAACAAGCTGTTACCTTTTAAATATAGCTATGCTTTATTTTTCACAATATATTGAAAATTGTACTGTTACCATAAGTTGAGAGCATTAGAGTTAAGTAACAGAGCAGGCTAAACTGGTTTACAACCTATTACATTTGGTTCCCGCACTGCAGAAGTCACTGAATTACACTGTTTTGCATTAAAGTGACTTTACTGTCCCTGGCTCACAAATACTAGTTTTCATCTAGCTTAGTTTGGAATACATTTCAGAATTTGAATGGTGACACGTTCCCCAAATTTCACATAGAAATATCGTAAGAACGTTGTCTGATCTTTAATATAACTTGTCATATTCTTTTTCTATGTTTAATGAAGTGGTACTAAGCAAAAACAAGTATCAAAAGGCAAACTTTCACACCAATCTGAACTATACCAGCACTGACACAGTACTTTATGTTCCATTATAACCTATGGAAAAGCACATCCAACACCCACCCATTAAAATCTGCATTGTCCTATAGAAAAATGGCTAGGAAGACTTCCAGTTCTCATGGCTAAGTAGTAAATGACACAAAAATCAACCTTATTTTATGGTATTTGAGGTTTCTTAATTAAGCTAGTAACTAGCCATTACAGAAGAATGCAAGCGTAACTTAGTTTTGCAGTATACAAGATAGGTCAGAATCTATGCTAGGAAACTTAATTACTTTTCTAAATTGTTTTTTACAGATTTATTTCTGATCAACTGAAAACCAGCGACATATTAAACCCTCGGAAGTTAGTGCACAAGGTCTCCAGTTAAAGAAGCTACTGCATGAAGTAAGCACATTTCTATGGCACGGAGGAAGAGCTATTCAACATCACTCTTTAAGAAGAGTTCAGGAGATGGCTTAAAATCACCAGTTAAATAGAAAGTCAGCACACTGGAAAACATAGTTCATGACAAGCAAAAGAGAAATTAAGCTACAAGGATACTTAAAAAGGCGATATCAATACAAGTCTAGTTAATTGCCTAGGCAGGAATTCAGAAAAAGGTGGTCAAGATCACTACAGACTGAATCCAAGCACTAATGAGGCAGAAGAGCCACAGATATTATGGTGAAAACCGAAGTAAAGACACTATTTATTTTTTAGAAAAAGCATGACAATTTTCTCCCACTACAGCAGAGACAAGCACTGCCATTAGAAAAAAAAACCTGCAACAAACAAAACCCAGTTCAGATAGGGTATAATATTACGAGAACAATGAATGAACCATACAATGAAGAAGATAAAAATACTACAAAATGGTAATAAAGCCCATTGTGCCAGAAAAAGAGGATAGCAAAGATAATACACACTGCACTGACTGAATGGGAAACAAATCATACACTTTTTGGCAATGGAAGAATACATGTCTTCTAGAATATCCAGAGCAAGCTTGTCAAATCAACCTTATGAAAATTTTATACACCTTTTAAGAATGACACAAAACTCCTTTCATTAGGTGTTTAAAGAACAGAAACTGGGAACTATTGGAAGAAGCAGTGGAATGGGAACAGGTTTTTTCAAGGCCATTAGACAACTCAGTTCCAAAACAAGACAAAAGCTACAGTAGGAGATTTCTCTAGAAGGCCTGGCCCACACTGCTATCTTGCAGCTGCTAAAACAAGAGAATGATCTCTTCTTTGCATATGCAGAGGCCCAGACACGGTAGCTTCAACGCAGCTTGAATCTCCAATAAGCAATGCAACTTTTAAGGTCTGTAAGCAGGCTGTCAGTGTCAGACTCCACTTTAGCTTGCATCTTGTGCAATTGAGACCTGTGTCCTCTCTTCTCAGGAAAAAGAATAAAATTGGAATGCCTCTCATTTTTGTTAAAAATTGTTGTTAAAAATAAAAAAGGAAAAAAAAAAAGAGAGAAAAAAAAAAAGGCCAGACCAGTTCATATCTATTTAGAAAGGAAGGGAGGAGCTAGCAACAAAATGGTGTATTACCAAGATGTCAGTTCAGTTAGACAACATATTTAAAGACTCAGAGTTTGAGGACAACTTGAATTGCTTCCCAGAGGGAAAGAGGAAAAAAAAAATCTAGCAAAACTACTGACATATACAAAGAAGAAATAGAAGGACTAACGTTACAGCCTCATAAGAAAATAAATTTATTAATAACAGCAACAGATGAAAAACGTAAAGTGATTCCACATTCATCACCTGTCTTTGTAAAGTAAATAACATAATTGCATATTTCACCATCAATTACTTTTTTATCATTATTAATGTATTTGAAAAGGATACACAGTCATAATACAAAACATGAAGATAAGCTACTATTCATAATACTTAGGAAGAAACTCTCCATGTGGGTAGATGGCTAATATAGGATGTCTTCCATATTCCTCTCTGGAATATGTTAACATCTATCAGCTCAGAAGGGGTACTTGTCTATTTGAACCACACCATCTGCTCTTGGGAAGGAGTCCCAACACTCCCATGTTCCTACAGCCTAATTCCAAACAAAAGTTAAAAGTCACTTTCATCATATAAGACAGCCAAGTTCTTATCACCCCACTGAAAAACCACACCAAGCATACTTTTTAAGTAACCATATATACACTGAAGTATACTGCTGTAGGAGAAAATACGTGGATTCGATCTGAAGATTAGAAGCAAACAGAAGGTATAAAAAATTTCTAAGACATTAATCCTGACAAGCATATCCTAAATATATCCTCAAACCCTATTTCTATGGCATCTTAACTCCACCTTAATTATTATAAAGACTACCCATTATTTCAACATTACAAGTACATTTATGAATTAAAAATCTATTTATTAAAAATTTAAGATGTTACATCACTAATCAGCTTGCAAATTTCAGTTGAAATAAATTATTTGAGTTTATCAACTAAGCAACTGAAAACCTAGTTAATTTTTTGTAACTGCTGGACTCCCGTGAAAGCATGTCATCTATCTTGAGAAAATCTCAGTATCCTTCAGAAGTCTCAGCATCTGTTTTTGCTATTTACGTAGCACCCTCAAAAAGCTACTTTTACCATATTAACATGTACAAAAGAGGAAAAGCATGTTTACCAGCTGCTGGATTTCTCTGAACAATTCTGAATGAAGTGACATCCTTTTGCTTAGACTACTGACACTTTCTGCACATACAATTAATCCATGTTAGCAGCCTCATACAAACTGGAACTAAACAGCAAGACTACACAATGTCCAAAACATGAAGTTTGACTAAAACCCACCAAGATTAGCCAGCTTGCTTTAAACAACCTGTTTTTCTATTTTTTAGGCAAATCCACGTTTCCCTTTAATACCTTCCCTTTGAAAAAGGGAATGAGGTTTTTTCACATCTGAACTCTAGGCGGTATCTTCCACAAATCTCCCCATCTCTCAAACAGTGGTATGTTGAAAAGAAAGCTAAAAGTGAATTCAGAAACTTCCAAAACAAGTCATGGCACCTTAAAAAGAAAAACAACACAAGTCCAAATCCATCTCTGAGTACACATTCCCAAGCGAACTTGCAGCTTAAGAGCATGTAATATCCAGACAAGTGGATAAAGCACTGAGCAACCTGGTCTGACCTCATAGCTTACTCTGCTTTGAGCAGTTGGATTACATGATCTCTTAATGTCTTTTCCAGCCTGAATTATCCTATGATCCTGTGAACTTACTACATTATTACTCTGCCTTCACCTATCCATGCAAGCTGAATTTCTTAGTTTGACTGCTCTCAAGCTGCTCATTGAGTACTTCAAGCAACTGTTATCTGGTCATAATCACATAGACATCAACACAATGAAGTTAGCATGAGCTCAACATCTAAAATTGGTTGCTTTAAAAAGAAAACTGGCAGAATCAGGTTGAGGTTAAAGTCACACACACCAGCTTGAAATAATAATAGGAGGGGACGATAAGTTTACTTTTCCAAAGCACCGCCTAGGCTGATGTATTCTTGCATAAAATTTTAAAACTCAAAACAAAACAAAATCGTATCTCCAAATTAAGACTTCTTTGTGACAGAGACTTTTAAAACTCACTAGACTCTGCAGGAGTTAGTAAGAAAAGCAAACCTCTACAATAAACTGAGAATATTTGAATTTGCCTTATTTTGTAATGTGACCAATCAGTCACTGCGTAGAAGAGGTCAAGAGCTTCTGAATCTTTCACAGGATCACAGCCAAGTTCAGAAGCAGAAGTCTCCAAGTTAGTTATCATCCTATATAAAAGCAGGCAACTTCAGAGGACAGACCAGAATCTGAACATTTACACAGAAGAACCTAATAGTCCCTTTTCCACAGCTGAACACTGCAAACCTTAGGCTCCCATCAGACCTCTATGGCAGTTCACAGAAAACAGAAATGTCATACCTTAATTTAGTTTTTAGAAAGCCAAAGACAAGCAAGGCAAATCTGTAGGACACAGAGGTTCATTAGTTCTTCTACACAGTTACCTGCTTAAATAGTAACCTACCACAGCAAGTAATCTCAAATAAACTGTAAGAACTGTATATAACTTTCTAAGTCTCTCAATCCACTGACTGAACAGTGACATTTGATAAACCAAAGTTTCTCACTCTTTACCTAGCCAACAAGTGAACACTAGAGCCAAAGCATGATCCTTCTCCCTCAAAACCATGTTGCTGGAATATGAAGAAGTTACTCTACTTCTGTGGTTCTACAATCACAAAACACTTCTCAACTACAGGTGCTTCTATTAAAAAAAAAAAAAACCAAAAAAACCCCAACCAAAAAAACCCCCAAACAACAAAAAAACTCAAACAAAAACCAACCCAAACAACAAAACACACCAACCTGAGCCTGACCTGTTTTTACAGGAAATGTAAAATGAAAAAAAAGTAACCCCTCAGGTTACATAGATTCGTAGGATAACGTAGATTGGAAGTATACTCCAAACTGCTCTAATCCAACCTTGCACTCGAAGTAGGACCACTTAAATTGAGTTGCTGTGGACCTATTTCTGCTGCATTCAGATAACCTTCAAGAATGGAGATTCCGCACCCTCTCTAGGCAACCTGTTCCAGGGTCTGACCACCGTCAACGGCAAAAAGTGCTCCTACTGTCTCATAGGAATGTCTTGTGTTGCAACTTGTGTGCAAAGCCTCTCATCCTACAAGTGTGCACCTCCAAGAATAGTGCAGCACCATCTACTTGATTTCTGTCCACAGGTGTGTTGAAAATAGCAATAACATATTCTCTTATTCTTAGCATCATTTTCTTTAGGACCTTTGTAAACACAGCATAAAAACAAGCAACACCAGAATCTCAGTCAATAGCTGAAGAGCCACTTTTAACCCAAGTTTTTAGTACTTTACACTGGGAATTATTTTTGAGTCAGAACAAAACAAATCAGCACTGTATTGCTTTAGAGAAATAGGTAACCTTCTAAAATTTCAGTGACCTGAATCATGCCTAAAAAGAATTAAGAAGTCTTGTTTAAAAAAAATTAAAACAAGGAGAGCCCTGAAAAGACTGGGTTAGAGCAATCTCTCTCTCAGAAAGACAAACAAAGCCTACTTTCCTAAAATCTGCCGCTTAAGAATCCTGAAATACATAGGAGACATAATAGAAGAGCTATCCAATTCAATTTCAAAGAGATTGCTTTCCTTACAGCTGTAAAGCAATGAATTATTCAGAAACAACATACCAACAATGGGGAAAGAAGAGACAGTCTCCTTAAGTGCTGGAACATGAAACCCCAAACAACACAAAGTTTTCCAAACATCCAGCTAATACGCAAAAATGATCACTTGCACAAAGATTAGTATTTCTTCATCTTGGTTCCAACTGACAGTACCACACTGTTGGCATGGTGTCAGGCTCTCACTGTTTGGTAAGTCTTACATCACACCAGCAGGAAGTAAGTGAAGATAATTACAAAGGCATCTGGACTATATTCCCAATTAAAAAACAAGCAAACAAACGCACCCTGTCCCTGTCCCTCCCCGCCCCCCCCCCACCCCGAGTCAGGAGAGGTTGGCAGGGGATATGCACATCAGAAAGTCAACTAGTTTTGTGCATGCCATACTTCATCCACTAAGGCAGTGTTTTATTAAGATGACCAAGCAAAAAGGTACGCAGTATATTACAGATCGCTCTACTAAAACTGTGTCACCAGTAAGACAAGCCTAAATGTCTCTGTACAAGCATTCACCTTTCAGAGAGATTTCAGCACTGAAAACTATTATTCATGCAAGCTTACAGAGAGGATCAGCAGAGGGACTCCTCAGAAGTATGGCCTTATCATTTATATATACACTAGTCAGGAATATTTTGGCCTACATGAGGCATACCTCTTAAAACAGCATTTCTTTTCAGAGTCTGCCATCCAGAGACCTGAAAAGACAGAAAAATAGTCTGAAAGTTAACATCCAAAATTCCTCAAAATCCAGCTGCCACAAAGAAATACTTAACTTACTAAATTCACCTAGAAGTATCTAAGCATCTATATTAATTTACGATAACAGTGGGGCGGGGGCACTTCTGAGTAAGAAAAAGAAAGGGGGAAAAGATTGTCAGAATTAGATCCTCAGGGAAAAAAAAAAAAGACAAAAAAGGATGTAATACAGTTTCCTATGAAAGGACACACATAGTCAAGGAAAATTACTCAAAAATCCAAGTAGTCCTGTCACAATGTGATGGTGAAGTGAAAAGAAATTCATTATCTTCACAAATAACAGGGGAAATAACCAAATAAATAAGCAGAAACCTTGAAGCACAACCTACAGACTAGATAGTGATCGGTCTGTAAGAGAAGACAAGATTTTGGATTGAAGATCCACAGCCAGATGACTATTATTCTCAGTTTTCAAGCTATATTTGTGAGTAATCTGCTCTTTGTATCTTAAGTTTCCAAAAATACTTTCAAGGAAATAATTCATATTTCCAGAATCTCTAGATATTTTCCAAAATAAAATTAGTTTAAAAAAAAAAAAAGGACCTTTGCATCACCTTTAGGCAGAGGATAATCTCACATGAACAGATTAGCTTGACAGAAGAAGGCAATTTTTCTCATTAAGTTGATTCACACAGGAAATACTCAGATGTTAGAGAGACTGGTAAAAGGTACTACTACTTTCGTCTTCCTGCTCCAAAAAAATCAAAGGCATAGCCTGATTTTATTGTTATATTGCTAAGGGAATTATAAATATAATGATACAACAAGATATTAATGACAGCACTAGGCGAGAACTTCACAACACAAATAAAAATCTCTTAGCAATTCCACTGTGAACTTCTTTGACTGCATTCAGAGAAAAAATTACTATTAACTGAAAGCAATGCAGAGTTGCATGAGATGTTCTTTTGTGGGAACCCACAAAAAAAGCCCTCACCAAGGATGGAAAGTCCCTCATATGGACAGGAGAAGAAACTCCAGAAGGCATTTGCCACAAAAAAGATCTATTTCAGCAGCAAAATGTGGAGAACAGAGCAGCCCATGACACTGCTTCTAAAGAAACCGAGTCAGAGGCTTATCACCATTCCAAGAGCACATCAGAAGATAAACTTCTGAGTAAGTCTTCCAAAAGGAACTGTCATGCATCTTCCCTCACTGCTACTGGCAGAGGACAAGGTAAGACTTTGGTTCAGCCAGAAGAAGAATGTGGTACTCAACTTGCAAGGAAAAAAGCCAACAACCAAGTCAGTCCTAAATCACCACCGTATTCTTCATGTTCTGGTTACAGGAAGATAGTAATGCACTATAAAAGTTAAAGACAGGAAAATTCATTAATTTTTATATCTAGAGGGTTGTTGGAAACCGGGCAAGTGGATTGCTCTACTGATCCTGCACACTAACAAGACAGAAGCAAGTACTAATATTCCAAAAGGGATTTTCTTTAGAGGTCTGTTCGACTGCTATGACTGCTCTTGATAACTAGACAGATTATCAAACCATAGTTCTCATTTATACCACCTAGCTTCGTAAAGCAAAACAGGAAGTTACTCTTACCAGGTACAAATCCAGAACTGAAATGAATGCCTGAAGGATTTACAAACCATTACAACCTTGCTCTATTTTAAAAGGATAAGCACGTGTATTTTTATTTTGCTGAAATATAGTGTAATAATGTTACTTAATTAAAAAGCAGAAGTATAGTGCTCACAGTGGAGGTAGCCTGCAAAAAAGCTATGTATGGCAGATGCTAGTAATTTTGCTGAATAATTACTGAAAGGTGCTAAGGTCATACAGCACTGAAAGCTGAATGACAACAGTAACAAAAGCAGAAAGTACACCTCAATTCTCTATGACAGACTCATTAAAATGAAAGTCACAGCTCTAAGAAGAAAACATTATAACAATGGAACTTTGCTCAGACCCAAAACTTAGTGTAGGAAGGAAAATTTTCAAATCTGACACTTATGATATATGTGATATAAGCCTCACACACTTTTGTTAGTAGTGGCATGCAGATGAAACCCAGTAGACAAACCTAGGTCTACAATGAGCTGAATTAAACTGTAGAAAAAAAAGACAGTCCTTGCTATGCAGCCAGTTTAATTACTCTCAAAGACATCCAACAAATAGTTAGATTAAATATTTAAATATTACTTTAAATATTAATATTGAATTCTTAAATACTATTAAATATTTCAACTTTAACAGCTGTTTCCACCTAATTCTACAATCTACATTAGCTGAACAGGCCTACAAACACCTCATTCCATCAAGATAGGATCCAAAAAAGGCTCCTGACATTGTGAACATAACCATGTAACTAGAGTACTAACGCCTGGTTAAAAGGGAAGTCTAATTCACACTTTCAGCAGGATGCAACTGAAAGCAGTGTTGCATGGTCATGAAGTCAGAGATTACAAAGAAATGCAAGCACAGAATTTGTGCCTCTTCAACTAGCTGGATTAAAACATAAAAATTAGCCTGTTATTGTCATCAATTGCAATAGAAAGATGTAAGTTGTTAATGGCTGAACAGACAGACCTCTGTTCCATAGGAAATTTATTTAGCAGTAACTTATTAAAATAATAACATGCTGACCTGCAACAGATCAAAAGAATTATGGCTAAGTGAAATGAATTTAAAAAACCCACCAGCTTAATATAAAGTACCTTGCACTTCCTCAAATCTTTCCATCACAGGGCAAGTTATTTATGAATCAGAAATTTATTTCAAGAGAACTGGAGAAGTAGTCATAGTCCTACTTTTATTGCTAACAAGGTCAATACAGCCTATACAGTACTCTACAGAATGATGAGGATATTATCTCAGGCAAACAAAAAAGGTGTCCTGTATGTTCAATTAAGAGATGGAAGGATAAAGAAAACAGAATATTTGTGATTGCTTTAGCTTCAGATATCAAAAGTGGTTTATTTCAGCTGTTGTCAGGTTTATGTTGTTGAATTTTTACATTCAAACATAATGTATCAGCCCCTTAAAAAGACAGAACAGTAACTTAAAACATACTAGCAGTGAGAAGGTTGTGCTGGGTTTAGCAAAACGCAATAACAGAAGAAAATTTTTCTTCCAAATTGAGTTTTAAAATATTGTAAACTTCAACAAAACTTGTTATGTTGTGTTTGCAAAGCACTATTTAATAAAAGAAACTACTAGAAACAAACCATTTTGTTGAGCAGGAAGAAATTATCATTAAATTTGCTTTAGCAAGCCAAGTTATGATTAACAGCCCATGTGCAGCCTTTTATGACTTATTTCATCCGCATAATTATATGTTAAGGTAGCAAATGTATCCGTGTACTCTTCTTAGCATCATGCCAGCAATTTCTCACATTTCAGTGGAACTCCTCACCAGTCGTGTTCCCCATTTCTGGGAAGGTATTACCACCACCAGATGGCACCAGTGCCCTAACATCAATAAAGCAGGTATACCTCTTAATAACACAGAATAAGGAGGACATACCGCCCCCCCAACAGAAAGACAAATGAAAAACAACCATCATACATTTGTTGTCTCTGTCTTCTTAAAACAAAGATCTACTAAGCACTAACACGGCATGCAGTTAATTTGAATCAGTACATAGTATTTTGACATTATTGTGAAACCAGCACTACCCCCGGAATACAGAGAGCAACGTGCTTCCTGATGCATTTGTTCAGGGGTTTTTGTTGTTATTTTAAGTTTACCTTCTGTTGAGTGCATTACTGCATTTCAGTTCTGTGCCCATTTCATGGGTGTGCTGAGCAATTTGCAGAGATGACATCACGTACAAACTAACTGACAGGTCAGGTTTCTCCAGTTCCAGTGGAAATTAAGGTATTAATTTTTCATCTTCTGAGAAAAAAAATAGAGATGACCTGCAAGAATAGTACACTACTTTTCTCAGTTTTCTGAGTATTTGCCTCACTGTTACATCGCTAAAACACTACTAAAAACTGATAAGAATTGGTTCCAAAGTAGGATTATAAATCATTTAATATTAGTTACGGAAATGAGTGCCATAGTCTACTACAATACTCTTGCAAGGAAAGACACTTGCCTTCCAGCCTACTTATAGTAATTGTTCTTTTCCTCTGAAAAGATTCAAGAGTGATGATCGATTTCTCCACTGGTGAACGCTCTGGAGGTGAAACGCAGAGCGCCAAAGAAGACTTGAGGGAAAATCAGGGTGCACCTGGCAGCCCAAAAGAGACGAGACTGCAGCAGCTCCAAGCCCCGAGATAAAACTTGTAGTGAGGCTGAGCACATACTCTCAGTAGGCACATACACACAGAGAGCACACATATACAACACACATACACCACAGCCAGTGACAACAGATCAAGACAGACAGACACAGCACGCACATGAACACGAACACAAACAGCACCAACAGCCTCACCCTGCTCCCCTCTCTGGCTGAGCAGAGCAGAGGTCCACTACTGAGAATACATATACACATACGTGCAAGGTGGATCCCCCAGCAGCTGGACTCAGACCCCCAGTCTGCCCAGTAGCTGTCCCCTGAATCCCAGTCTCCACAATTGCTGTCACCTGGACATACCTGTCTTCGAGGCCTCTGCCACACTCCAGTTGCTGGTACAGACTGTCTGGGGTCTGGTTGCTGGTACGTGCACGCGCGCACATGCATGCACACACACAGCTCGCCAGGACTCTCCTGCTCCCTCAGTAGTTGCCCTCTCCACTCCCCCCACCATGGTCTCACACCCTCAGAGACACACAGGCACACATTCACACAGATGGTCGAGACTCCACTGGTCACCCAGTAGACAATCCCCTGTGGTCTTGCCCTTAGAGCCACACGTTCACCAGCAGTCTCACCCTTAGAGATCGTCAGATCCTATGGTGTCCCTGGCACCCAGCCGGACTCACTCAGTCACCCCAACAGCCAGCTCCTCCTCTGGTCTCCCCGTTAGAGAGGTACATGTGCCTGGCCACATCACCTAGCCTGGCTTGCTCTTCACTAACATTCACTTACTGTAATTGCTGGCACTAGGGACACATGGGCTTCTGACCCCTAGTCTCAACCCAGTGTCTGGCACTTGGCTTCGCTCACTCCAGTCTCTCCAGCCGCTGGTACTCAGGCACATGGTCCCTCTGGCCTGCAGTCCCACTCCAACTAGGGTGCACAGACCCTCACTTGCTCCAGTTCCTCGCACCACGGACGCACAGGCCCCAGTGACCTGAGGTCCCACTCATGCCAGTCTCTCCAGTTGCTGGCACCCTGGGCCTTCCAACTTGTGGTCTGACTTGCAGTTGCTGGCACTCAGGCCCCCCCCAGACACACCTGCACACAGAACAAAGCGCCCCTCACCCAGGAAGGAGTTAGAAAGGAATTCAAGAAGAAGGTAAGACAGACTGCACTGATCAGACATAGGGCATGGCCAGACACATGTACTGACCAGCCAACTATTTACACATGCCTGGCCTTCTAAATCTCCTTGCTCCTCTGTTTTCCTATGTTTGTTCCTCCCCAAATCACCTAAACGCCTCCCTTCCCCTGCCTTTGGCTCCTCCCCAAAGCATCCCGTAAATCCTTTGCAATCCCAAAATGCTCTTCCCCTGCACCCTACATGTCCCATACCCCTGGCAGTAACACCTCCAGCCCCTAGTCCAAAAGGTGTTCCAGCATTTTGACAAGCTGATGGCTCCTGTGATGGGCCTGGAAGTAGTCAGGCCTGGTACGAGTATCCCATCTCCCCTGCCATGTCTCTTTGTGCCCCTTTGTGGGTGTGCAGACAAGCTTTACCATGTAACCTAATAGACCTCTCTAAACATGTTCACAGAAGCATGTTCCAACTAAATTGGAGAGAGATGGGTTTGACGGATGGACTGTTAGATGGATAAGGAATTGGCTGGGTGGCCATATCCGAAGAGTTACAGTCAGTGGCTCAGTGTCCAAGTGGAAACCAGTAATAAGTGGCGTCCCTCAAGGGTCCGTATTGGGACCAGTACTATTTAATATTTTCATCACTGACATAGTGGGATTGAGTGCACTCTCAGCAAGTTTGTGGATGACACCAAGATGAGTGGTGTGGTGACATGCCTGAAAGAAGGGATGTCATCCAGAGGGACATCACCCATAGGTTTGAGGAGTGGGGCAATGTGAACCTCAAGTTCAACAAGGCCAAGTGCAAGGTTCTGAACCTGGGTTGAGGCAATCCCTGCTATCAATAACAGGCTGGGGGATGAAGGGATTGAGAGCAGCCCTGTGGAGAAGGACTTGGTGATACTGATGAGCAAAAAATTGGACATGAGCTGGCAACGTGTGCTTGCAGCCCAGAAAGCCAATTGTATCCCGGACTGCAGAAAAAGAAGCGTGGCCAGCAGATCAAGGGAGGTGATTGTCCCCCTCTACTCCACTCCCATGACACCCCACCCGGAGTACTGCATACACTCACAGAGTACAGCTCTGTGTCCCCCAGTACAAGACAGACATGGACCTGTTAAAGCAGGTCCAGAGAAGGGCCACAAAAATGACCAGAGGGATGGAACACCTCTCCTATGAGGAAAGACTGAGAGAGTTGGTGGTGTTCAGCCTGAAGAAGAGAAGGCTCTGGGGAGACCTTATTGTGGCCTTTCAATACTGAAAGGGGGCTTATGAGAAAGATGGGGACAGAGTTGTTACCAGGGCCTGTAGTGACAGGACACAGGGCAATGGTTTTAAATTGAAAGAGGGTAGCTTTAGATTGGATATAAGGAAGAAAGCTTTTACAACAAGGGTGGTGAGATACTGTAATAGGTTGCCCAGAGAAATTGTGGATGCCCCATCCCTGGAAGTACTCAGAGTCAGTGCCTCTGAGCAACCTGATCTAGTGAAAGATGTCCCTGCCCATGGCAGAGGGGTTGGACTAGATGATCTTTGAAGGTCCCTTCCAACCCAAACCATTCTATGGTTCTATGATTTTAAGCAAAGTAAATGTAAGCTGTTCTTCAGCCCTGCAAAAGGGAAATACTTAAACAGAGGGTGCAGAACACAGGATGGATCCTCACCAAGAGCAGTTCTTCCAAGAAATTATTTCTCAGCTGGCCAACAAGCAAGTATTATTTTCTCTGTACCAGACCTATCAAAATAGGGCATTCCATTGTGTACTTAGAAATAGTTATCCCTCTTTAGTCTCTCACAGCAATGCTTGTGGAGCATATGAGTGCCAAACCAGAGTAAACTGCTGACAATCAGATACGTACTTCATCTGCAGTTCAGAAAAGAAGAGAAACACATATGGATGACCAAGTAGTGTAACTTCACTTTCATGTGCTCAGGTCTAAGACAGTGCAGATGATCCCTTAAGGAAATCCACTGGAAAATCTGCTAAATGAATATTTTGTGAAGTCCCCCTAATATTTACAGTTTATCCCAATTAACAAACACAAGAGTCATCAAGCCTGGATGTCATCACATATATTTTTGAAATCCAGTTAAAGCTAGACCAAAGATTATTTCCCTCCTCTTCCAAATCCAGAACAGTCTACCAAATCTACTTAAACATAGGGTGAACCTCCAAAGACTTTAACTCAGCCATGATACCTTTTATTCTGTGTACTGGAAACACGTAGGAAGAATATAGCCTCTCAAAGATCATGTTATCTTAAAATATGACATTTAGAATAAAGAGCCTTAATTTACTATCTATACTTAATTTACTTAATTTACTAATATTACTAAAATACTAGCTGCCTTTATAACTAGAAAAATGGGTTTAACCACTTAACTATTCCAATTATACAGCACAGAGTGCACATAATTATTCAGATAAGCCACTACCCCAATATTTATTTTTGGGACTTGACTGCCTGGCACAACTAAATGTACGTTAACAGCCTGACTCTTGCAACCAACATAACATTCTCCACTATTTGAGTTTCTAGCCAATTACAACCCAATCTCAGTTCCTTCATAATCACTATTTCAAAACACAAGTTTAAGTAATTTCACTAACGACAATCTCAGTTCCTTCATAATCACTATTTCAAAACACAAGTTTAAGTAATTTCACTAACGACAATCTCAGTTCCTTCATAATCACTATTTCAAAACACAAGTTCAAGTAATTTCACTAACGATAAAAACTAGGATATTACAAGGCCTATATAAAAGCTATATTATTAGAATGTACATACCTTCAATGAAGGGATTAGAAAGTCACCATGCCTTCCTAGAGCAAGCAAATGTCAATACTTACTTTGTTTTTACATATTCCAATTCTTTGGGTTTTTTTGGGAGGAGGAGGAGGGGTGGGGGTGGGAATGCTGAGACATTTCACTGTTCCCTAATGAATCAGGAGCTTTCATTAGAAGGTATGACTTTATAAGCTGCAGGCAAGTTATTGATTTCTTCCCAGTATCTTTAATTATTCCCAGTATCTTGAATTATTGGAGGTTTGTGTCAGAGGTACTGCCTCCTGGCATCAAGAACACTTTGCCTACAAAAGACATTCACAAAACCAGAGCGATACAACTAAGTGAAAGAGAAGGTGAAAAGAGAAGGACAACTGGAACAGTACCTAAATCTCTAAACTGCTATCACATTTTTCTCTCTGAAATATTCCCCAAGTCTAAGTCTATTTGTTTTAAGCACTGTTTTGAAGAACTAGCAAAAAAGAACAACAAAAAACCAACAAAAAAAACCCAACAAAAAATCCCACCTTATTTTGTGGACAACAAGTAAAAGCCCCTTCAAGACAGACATCTAAAAATTTTTCATCTAAAAAACTATACCCACAGGAATATTGGAGAAAGTTTAAAAAAAACACAAAGCTCATGATCCCAGTTTTGAACTGACTATGTGAGTTGGTAACTGAAAGGGTTGGTTTGTTTTGTTTTTTTTTTTTAATCTCTAGTCTTGGTTCCATAACTAGACAAATGAGTGAGATGTTTTTTCTCTCCCTCCCTGCAACCACCTCGCAACCAAAATAAGCTCTGCCTGAATACTTCTGTAGTAAAATTGCCTGTACATAGTAAGTGTAACTCGATCTTCAATATTACTCCCCAAGAGACTGCTTCAGCAATGGGTTTTACACTAGTCAGATTTTTAAGTCAGAAATTCTTACTACTCACTAGTCATTACACATTACTCTTAAGTTTTTAACAATTTATTCTTGATCAAAAGTCAAAGAGTAATAGGTGACTAGACAAGTCAAGCAAAGTATGAGTAATGTGATCTTCAGCCAACTTATTTGAAATGAAGTCTGTCGTGTTATTTCAGAGAATTTAGGTCATGACTGATGGCAATGTCAATCATCAGGTGTAAAAAAAAAAAAAAAAAGAGGCTCTAATATCACATCAGTTTCCTGAAAACATCCTCTGAAAATGACAATGTACTACTCATTTCTTTGATCTATTCTGCTCAAGAATGCTTTGGTCTTTTTTTGAGGAGACCTGACTAACAGGTTAAAGTGAAACTACTTGGGGTATAGTTACACCATTACTAATAGTTGCACTAGGGTGGCTTAAGGAATGCCCACCCCAAAGCAAAACACATTCACTTTCACACGTCTCATTCATTTCAATGCAAAGTAAAAGACACCACTGTTAATAAGTGACATGTAAAAAGTGACACAAATGTTTGAGATAAAGTAGAAGTAATAATCAGGACCCATTTAATCTTTATTCACCCCACGTACTGCCCTTTTATGGTACAACGAGAGACTGATCTGTCTGATACTTTTCCATAAAACACCTGTTTCTGTCTACACAAAATGAATTATGCCCTGCAGTTAGCTGTCAAAACAGCAAAGATGACTGTTCAAAATTTCTGTCTTGCATGTGTAAGAGACTGAAGTGTTAACAACAATTGTCTCAAAGCTTGCTTGTGTGTGTTTATCTGATAAGACCAAACAGCAGACCACTCTTTTGTCTGGGAAGACCCGAGGGCAGACCATGCTTTGACTTAACCAATGCCACCAGCTTGCAAGGAAATCTGTGCAAACTGGCTGACCACTAGCTTGCAAGGGAATGTGCAAACTTGCTGAAGCAGCAGGCCATTCTCTGGCTCATCAGGATGTTGCCCTGGATAACCGGACCGAACCGAGAGGGCAAACTCCCTCTCCAACACCAGATAAAAGATGGCACAACGAAGCCTGAGTGTGGCCACCTGAAAGGGTTAAAAAAAAACCACAAGAGCAAGAGAGATGTTGTAAATACCTTAGTCACTCAATTAGACCAGAAGACACCCTGTTGTGATTTAAGGATGTTGTGAATACCTTGTTAGACTTAAGGGCAGCCTGATGTGATTTAGGGAGTAGCTAGAAGAACAGTTATAAGATAAGGGGGGCTCCGGGATAATCTCGTTACAGACAACTCGGCCTTGGAAGAAACAGGAGAATGACAACAGCAGTCTTGAAGGGCAACATCTACGTGACCCTAGGACTGAGTTTGCGCAGAAGCAAAGGTCAATCAGCGAACACAGTGAGGAAGACTACAAGCCTTCATCTGAAGACCCCCAAAGACCACCACAAGAGATGACTGCGCATGCGAATCAGATATTTGCATATGTTAATAAGTTCCCAGAAATCTCATGTTTATGCATAGCAATTCTTGGAAATCCTATTAATATGCATGATTGTATAGTATATATTTTCTAAAAGTTCATTGACTCGAAGGAGCACTTATGGTGGAGAATCCCCAGTGCTGCCCAGCGCTGCAATCATCACACCCACCACCGAAGGACTGAAGACTGAGGACCAACGGGACGCCGCTGGATCCATGGTGGTGACTATCCTTTGCTTATCTCTCTGAATGCTTGCTTAACTTCCTCCTAATATTTCCTGCCTTTCCTATCACTTTACTTTATATTTACCTAATAAAACATCTGATTGGCGGCATATGACCTCGTTTGTGTCTTAATTTCGCCCTTGGGATCATTACGAACTTTCCCCGAGCCTGACAATCAGACCAGGTCGTAACAGCATGTTATTACTAAAAGACATAATGAGGAAAAAAAGGACTTCAGTAAGGCAGGAGAAAACAACTGCGCGACTCAAAACTGTCCTATGCCCCTTCACACAAATTTTGGTAATTTATTTTCCGTCATTTCACTTTGTAGAGAGGAATGAGGAACATCAAACACCACCTCCTCCCAGCTGCTACAGGAATTAACTTTCTTAGAAAATTCACAAAATATAAGTAGTATCAAAATGTTAAATATATCTTAAAAAAACCCAGAGCCATTCAATCTCAGTTTGGCCTCTAATCATAAAAACCTCAAAGTTACTAGACACATGTTTAATACCAGGGCTGGATACCAAGACATTTTAATCTAAGGTTTTATTTAAATATTTTCTCTTACATTTTGCTTAGATTTGACATCTGTATTAAAACTGACTGTATTAGAGTACAAAACAGTCAAACAACTACTAGCTGCTTGCTAAATTTTAGCTAAAATTGGTCATACAACCGATCTCAAAGTGTCTGCAGGCAAAGAGATATACAAATACCCAAATTATGGAAATTAGTTCTTTTCTTTAACTTTTCACCTGACCACACACGCTTATAAAGCACTAAATTAAGGAAGACACTTTGAAAATCAAGTAAATAATTAACTGTTATTCCTTTAATAAAATCAACTAAATATGACAAATAGCAGTTTGTCAGTAAAAGGCAAAAGACTAGAGAGTAGTAATACACAGTATTTTACTGTACTTTAAAAACTCATCTACACCTTTGTCCACCCACTAGCATAATAGAACACTGCAAAGAAGATGGACATCATCCCTGCACTGAGACTCATATTTCATTTTTGGTAAATGTTGAGTTTTATTAGATTCACAGTAGATCTGAATTCGTAGTCACCATGACTTAGGAATATCAAATCCTCCATATACGGTGCTTTCCATCCAACCATGTGAAAGCACAACTTTCAAACATTAGCAATATTTACTGCAGCCATAATCAGATATATATTAACCCAGAATGCGTCATGGGCCAATTTCAATAGCCACAGACACATCAGTGCAATTTTGTAAGCTAGTAGTGAAACATCTTCTGAAATAATGTTCAATTCTAGCTGAACACATTAAAGAAAAACGGCATGAAACTGGACCAAGTAATAGGAAGGGTTATCACAATTAAGAGAACACAGAGCGTGAACAAAAAAAACCCTCTGTCTGTCCTATATTCACCTATCACATCCTGGTCTGAGAGGGCAGTACGACTGCTACTGGTACGATAAGGAGAAAGCAGAAAGACTTATTTAAGCTAAAAATGTACAATGGAAAGAAAACGCATGCATAAACTACTTAAGAGTTAAGAGGACTTTAGAAAAACATTCCCAAATATCTGTAATAGTCTTACACCTCAATTAGTGTAGGTAATCAGGAACTTTGCTTACTTACTTAGAGACAGTGGGAGATGGTGGAGGCATTAGCAAAGTTAACTAAATGATCCAGACAATATTTCAGGCTTTTATTGTTTCTCTAAGATGGAACCCCTGATACAGCAAGGTCACAGCCAACTCATGAAGATGACAATAAGTATGTGTTTTTCCTTCTCAGTATGCCAACTGCAGATCAACAAATGCAAACTATGTCATACCTTCAACTCTTCGATTTGTAGTGCATCCATTATTAATCCCCTCTTCTAAAGACAACCTGTAACCTCTTGAAATCTTTCTTGTAGAAGCCCACTACAGAGTTTTGTTGCAGGAGTATACATAAGGAAAGAAAATGAAAGCACATTTAAAATGTACAAATGGGAGTTCAAAAGAGCACAGAAATTAAGCACCCTGCTTCTATCAAGCTGGAGACAGATTCTGGCATTAAATCCCTTCAGCTCTGAAGGTGAAAGCAAATACAGTGCAAAGAAATGCAAGACTAAGGTTTTCCTGACTTCAAGCAATGATGATTGAAAATTGCCTTATATGAATATGCATAAAGCATCAATACTAAATCGGAGCTGGCATTTTAAAAGGTTCTGTTTAGGAAGAGGGGCAATAAGAGTAAAAAGTAAGAGAACAGCAGGTTTTTAAAGTCAGGAAAATGTGTATACGTACTAAATGCAACCTGACCTACTTACTTGATTGCTTCCCACCTACCATCACAACTGTCAGCCCCAGTGTGTTATTCCCTATATCCTTCCTCCTCCACTCTTTCCACTGCCTCAACTCTTCTTACACAGTCAGGCAAGAGATAAATATGTATTACATCCACCCAAGACCCACTGGCAAGTGTAATTATGGAAGAGATCACATTCTCATAATTCAGCAATAGGAGGCTTTTCAAGTGGCAACAGATGGCAGGCATCTCTTATCAGAAATAAAACATGATCAGGAACATAAAAGAATACATGATATGAGAATTATTTATAGATACTTCCAGTTTTCTTTCAGAGTATTAACTTAAAAAGCTACCTTAAATGCAGTTACAGTGATCTATCTTGAGCTTATAGATTTCAATACAGATTTCATTGTATAATGATGTGTTATCTTAAAATCAATACTCAGAAGTCATTGGAACTAATCCAAAAGACTGCTACTATGTTACAAAAGGAAAAGTGGAGGGGAAGTAAAATATAAAAACGTAAAATGTAAAAAAAAAAAAAAAAGAGCTGACCATGGGCAAAAGCACTCATTCTACAGGAAGTACTGTTAATTGGTACCAATTAATTGGCACAAAACCCATGCATTCATGTAACTAGCCGAAAATGTAGAAAACACAAGATTAATCCAATTCTCCGAGTACTTTAAGAGTGGCTAAAAATAATTTTCTATTCTTTTCTTGAAGTGTAAAGATATTAGGGGTTTTTTTGGTTTATATGGTGGTCTAGGTTTTTTTCTCAAACAAAGTAGCCATCTCAAAAGCAGCATACTGCAGTCAGGGTTCCTAAATTGTACTGGCTTCATGTGTATTAACATCATAAACCTAGCCTGTAAACCTCAGAAATGAAAGAACATTGATGGAACTTTGCTACGTTTCTTGAATGGACATTTAAAACGGCAGTGAACATACTACCACAAAAACACAGGGACATTTAGTATTGTGAATTTTTATCATTTAAGACAAGACAGAGTTAATTGACTTCACTGGCAGCCAGGCTTCCTGCACCTACTGAGCCCTCTAGGATAGGACTGGGGGAGCAAAGGCCCTCCCACTGTAAGCAAAGAGCAAGTTTGAGACCACCTGATAAAACTAAACAAACAGAAATCTATGGGACCTGACAACATACATCCCAGGGTCCTAAGGGAACTGGCTGATGTAGTTGCAAGACCACTTTCCATCATATTTGAAAAGTCAGGGCAGTCAGGTGAGGTCCCCAGTGACTGGAAAAAGGGTAACATCACCCCTATTTTTAAAAAGGTTAGGAAGGAGGACCCAGGGAATTACAGACCGGTGAGCCTCACCTCTGTGCCTGGGAAGACCATGGAACGGATCCTCATGGAATCAATGTTAAGGCACATGCAAGACAAGGAGGTGAACTGAGTGAGCCAGCACAGCGTCACTAAGGGCAAATCGTGCCTGACCTATCTGGTGGTCTCCTATGATGGAGTTACTGCAACAGTTGATAAGGGAAGACCGATTGATGTCATCTACCTAGACTTCTGTAAAGCCTTTGACACAGTCCCACACGATATTCTTATTTCTAAATTAGAGAGAGATGGATTTGAAGGGTAGACTATTCGATGGATAAGAAATTGGCTGGCTGGATGCATCCAGAGAGTTGCGGTCAATGGCTCTAGTGGAGACCAGTGATGAGTGGTGTCCCTCAGGGCTCTGTCTTGGGACTGGTGCTTTTCAATATCTTTATCAATGACAGAGACAGTAGGATAGAGTGCACTCTCAGCAAGTCTGTGGATGACACCAAGCTGAGTGGTGCAGCTGACACACATGAAGGATGGGATGCCATTCAGGGGGACCTCAACAAGCTTTAGAAGTGGGCCCATATGAACTGAATGAGGTTCAACCAGCCCATGGGTAAGGTCCTGCACCTGGATTGAGGCAATTCCAGACATGAGTACAGACTAGGAGAACAACTCATTGAGAGCAGCCATGCAGAGAAGGACTTGGGGGTTCTGGTGGACGAAAAGCTGGATATGAGCCTGCAATGTGCACTAGCAGCCCAGAAAGCCAACAGTAACCTGGGCTGCATCAGAAGAGGTGTGGCCAGCAGGTCGAGGGAGGTGATTCTCCCCCCCTACTCTGCCCTCATGAGACCCCACCTAGAGTACTGCATCCAGCTCTGGAGCCCTCAGCACAAGAAAGATGTGGACCTTTTAGAACGGATCCAGAAGAGGGCCACTAAGATGATCAGAGGGCTGGAGCACCTCTGCTATGAAGACAGGCTGAAGGAGTTGGGGTTGTTCAGCCTGGAAAAGAGAAGGCTCCGGGAAGACCTTATAGTGGCCTTCCAATACTTAAAGGGGGCTTACATAAAAGACGGGGAGAGACTCTTTATAAGGGCAGACAGTGATAGGACAAGGGGGAACGGTTTCAAACTGAAAGAGGGGAGATTTGGATTACATGTTAGAAAAAATTCTTTACTCAAAGGGTGGTGAGGCACTGGAACAGGTTGCCCAGAGAGGTTGTGGACGCCCTGTCCCTGGCAGTGTTCAAGGCTAGGTTGGACAGGGCCCTCAGCAACCTGGTCTAGTGGGTGGCATCCCTGCCCATGGCAGAGGGGCTGGAGTTAGATGATCTTTAAGGTCCCTTCCAGCCCAAGCCGTTCTATGATTCTATGACTTTCCCTACATCAGTCACTAGGAGGCATCTAGCTAGCCAGTCATATTTCAGAGATAAGCCATTAGCACCAGACTCCAACCACTCGGATCAGAACTCCAAACTTTAGAACCAGTACTGAAGTTCTTCATTTTTGGAGGAAAGGTGTCTTTGGCAAAAGATCTAAAATGAGCAGCAGTGTCTCTGGAGACTTGCAGACTGAGAGCATATGAGGTGGTCCTACTGCAAACAGCATGAAAATTTTAAGTTTCATTGTACCTGCAGCACCAGCTGCTAAGGGAAACAGGATTCTCTCTCTCATCTTCAACCCCAGCCTTCCCAATCATTCACTCCTTTTAACCTCTGAGGCAAGTAATGTAGTTGGGCAGAGTAGGAGTCAGCAGCCGAAAAGTAGAGGGAAGGGAAAGGGCAAGACAAAAGGGTTTTGGAAAAATCAAAACTTTTAAAACTTGGTGTCTTGCAATGGGTTTGGTTGCTCTGCTTGTACTCAACATCACTGAAATTAGAGATGTGGTACTTAACTACAATGTCATTTACTACAATAATATTAAGCCCATTTAGATAAAGTTAGGGCAAAATTTTATTACCAAGAATTTTATGCCCTCCTTTTACACACCCCAATAGACTCAGTACCATCTCAGAAAAAAAAAGGTATTAAATAGAAAGAAGTAAGTAAGGACAAGTAAGTATCTTTCATAACTTTTGCATTCATCTGTTAATGGGGATGGTAGAGTTTTTAAAACTCACTCGACTGTCATGTGCAAACCTCTACAGGTTTGTATTTAAGCTGTACCAGTACCTTACCCTCCACAGAAAACATTTTCACACAGTTGCTTTCTCTGGTTTTGAGAGTTGCAGAAGTACACAAAGAGTAAGTAACAGCAAGCATTCAATGTATCTATCAATACTCTGAAATCGTGTTACAGTGAGGTAAACCATTTCCATTTCATTCTGGAAATGGCAGCTGCAGCATAAGCAGAAAAGAACTAAGATGGGAAAACGAGGAAATGCACTGTCTCAAAGCAGATGTTTCATTTAATATTAGATAACCTAAAGAAATCTTCCTATTTGTAATATAATCCAATCAGAAAAGGTGGTTTAATGGTCTCAAAGCTCTAAAATATCAACACAATTACTTCTAATTTTAATTTTGATGGATCTTTTTTAATCAGATGGACTTACTACTATATTTGTGGTTTATTGTATAATATGTGCACAAAGTTCTGTCAAAGAGACTAGTAAGGCATACGATTAAAATAAAGTTTAGTTAATTAAACCTTTGTTTAGAAAAGCTTTTATAGATTACATCATCAGTAAATTTTCTTGCAAGAAAAAAATTCTTTTGCCATTTTGAAGTAGAAAACATTTTTTCTTATCCACCATCGAGATGCCTTGATTAGCAGAACTTCAGAATTTCATCACTATATTGTTCAAAGCAGCTCTTTAATAGAGTCTCATTAAAACAGCATCTTCCATACAGGTAGTGCTGTTTCAAGGCTTAGGGATGCTTTGGGAATAACTCATAAGTCTGTGGATAGTCTTCTGCTGGACTGATAAATTCACTTATTCACAGGAAGGTTAAAGGAGAACTTGAGACTGTTCAAGGGAAGAGGATGCACTGCACAATGAAAACTGAACTTTGTTTGGCAGCAGCAAGCCATTAGCTTGGCTCCACAGTCTGTCAAACCACATCCTTCAAAACTCTTAAGTGCATACCGGACACCTCTTCCAATTAAAACATGCTTAATTGTTCACATCATGAGTTGTTCATGGTAGGGTCTTGAGACAGTCCTAAGAGCAGACTAATAAATACTGGAATGCAGAATATCTATGCAACAAAAGTTAAAATTTTCTGCAAGATAGCCTGGATAAAAATAATGTCTGACTGGCCAAATTTGATCCTGCCAAAGCAATTTTCCATGTCTGACAAAGAATTATTAGTTTAATTACATTCAAAGTACTCTTTATATTCTGCTATTTCCTTTGTTTAGTGCTGAGGGTACAAGATCATTTCCAACCAACATGGATGACAATCACTGATAAAACTGGGAAGAGGTCTTAAAGTGTCAAAGTTCTTGAAGTCTTTAAAAAGTACTATAAAAACACAGTTATCGCAGGAGTGACCTTCATTTCATTAATGAATACCACTACAACCTTCTCTAAATAAAATCTGGCTCATTATCAGAAACCAAAATCACTACTAAAGGCAGGAAGCGTTTGAAGAAAAGACTACTCTTCACCTGAGTACCATCCCAGATCAAGTTGTGACAAAATGTTAGACACATTTGTCATACACTGGAAGAATATGTTCCAACATCCTCCTCATTGAGAATTTAGAGACAGAAACTACAAGCCATTAAAAAGGCACTTTGTTTCAATTCAGTATACATGGATCAGAAAGAGATGAAGATATCCTTGACTTCCAATAATTAAAAGTCAGCCCAAACCAGCCTTGAATATCATGAAGAACAAAGCTCTTTAAAACCAAACCTTCAGTGAGATTCTACTATCTGAACCCACATCACTTTTTTGAATGTTTAATATCCATGCACTTCAGAGAAAGTAATTTAGGACTTAACCACAGCTGAAACAGATTGTAATCTTCATTACTATGTCCTCTGCAGAACAGATGAGCAACTCAAAAAAGCAAGTGACTTTAGTTGTCATTTGAACTGATGGTGTACCTTTGCACTGATTGCTCTATGACTCCATGCAAGGTAACAGGGCTTGAAAAGTTCAGCATGGAGAAGCAAGAAGCCTTATAGGTTCATAAGGTGCCCTCAACTCCTAAAAAACTTTAAGTTTTGGTGACCTTTCCCTTCCTCCTGCCCCTTACATACATATGTTTTAACTTCCATTGTTGAAAAATCCTAATCCTAGGTACAATAAAAACATCTAGTTACATAAAAATGTCATATGTGAGTCTACAACCCCAGAAACCAACCCCTTATTAACAAAGACAAGGAAAAGGTGTACCTTTAGTGAGTAATTGTATGGTAACCTGGGCAGTAGGATTTTTATACCTTTTATCTGAAGCGGTTACAGATCTCTATCGGAAACAACAATTTTCCCATTCTCATGCAAATATTGCTTACTTTTAAAAAAGAGAGGATAAAGAAACTTCATATAGGAACCAAAGACAATTCCTTTTGGTATTTAACAAAAGGCCTTGAAAAATTCAGGTTTTCAGTCACCTGACTCCACTTACTGGTCCAAACACAGTGGCAGCCCAGTAAAACAGTAGCTGTCAAAATGGAAATCTGTAGTGAGAAGCCAGAAGCTACCAGCAGGTAAAAAATAGGAAGGTGCTACAATTCAACCGAATGCACATTTTACCAGCAATCACTTTTCTTTTTAACGTTCCCACATAGTTTAAACCCAGATTGCAGCACTTAATGGTTAATTAATCAAAACAAAACTTAAAGACTTAAAAGGATCTGAAAAATTACATATCCATGCCTTTAGTTAAAAAATTCCAGTGATCAAAGCTTTCAACTTCACTAATCTGTCCAATAATTGCCTCTGTGCTGCTATGACAGCAGATGAGCAAATGTTGCAACAATTGCCCCATACCTTGCAAATGGTTAGTAGGTATTCTGTATTCCTTCTGGATTCAAATGTACACACAATAACTTACATAAAGTTAGCTACCCATGAACCATGCAACTCAAATAAAGAAGCCTTGCAAAATCTTTCTTCTTTTGTTCTTGAAACTCCAGGAGGGCTTTACGATGCACTCTGTTCACACTTCTCCTATTGTTCTAACATTCAGCTCTTTCAGATATAAATTGAAGCAACAATATAACAAGTTATTTAGCCTCCTTTGAACTCTTGCTCCTGCAGCTTTCTTACCCCAGACACAATCTTAGCCTTTCAATTGACTGCAAATGTGAAAACAAACCTGATAGTTAGCATTGTTTATTTAGTATTAAATTGTATAGCAGGATTTTAATTAATAGAGCAGAAAACCTTTTTTTCTTTCCACCAAAAACTGTTCAGTCCTCCGTATCTTCCAGTATTTGATTGCCTCAATTCATACCTTGAAGTCTTGAAACTTCAGTTTTGAAAACATTTTCCCTCTTCTTTTCTTTTTCCTCTCTCAAAACAAATACAATTGTTAAAGTGAAAACATTGAGAAAGGGACACAAGAATGCAATACCAAATCAGGGTCATTTGAGCTGAGACTTGCAGGTGTTAATATAGAGCAAAAGCACCAGAGACTTGAATGTGTTACTTCCAAAGACTGCAAGATTTCTCCCTGTTAAAAATACGGTAGAATGTGCTATTAAAAGCTTCCTTTTTCTTAACAAGGAGACATACAAGTCATATCAATAATACATCAACCCATTAACAGTTGGAATTAACCTACACTTGTCAATCACTGCCAGCAGGAAAAATATTCATAACCTCTGAAGTTTACTCCAATAGCTTGTAATTCTTTGTCAATATACCTGCAAAGGGCTGGGCTCATAATCTAAAAATTTACTACTTTATTTCACTACTGTGGCGTATTTTTCAAGTATCCAAGCAATCTCCCCTCATTATCTTTAAAAGCATTTCACTTTGTTCAGTATAAAGGAGTTTGCACTGCTAGACTTTGTGAACTTAAGAGAAACAGTTAGCTTTGAGTCTTCACTAGTATAAATCCAGCTGATTTCAAAAACAAAAATTGTATGCGTTTTAAGCATTATATCAAATTCAGACATCGCTGCTAATTTTACAGAAGACAGTATTCTGCAAATACTTCATGTTTAGAAGATACAAAGTACAGTGAGTACAAATAGCAGAGAACTCTGGCTTTATTATGCAAGGCATACAACAGCTTTCTTTTAACTAGATGTTAATGCAAATGAAATAGAATCTGTTTTCACAGTGACCATTTTCAAAGTTTTATAGGAAACACTCGTTGCAAATACTCATCATTGCTTTAAGACCTCAAGTACAATAGGAGAAGAGAGAGGGAGATACTCAGATCACCTGCACTGATGCCATTTTTGACAGTCTGAGCAATACCAAATAGCACTGCAGAGCAGAGCCAGTATCTTGACAAGTCCAAATTTTTGGATTTCCAATACTGCCCAGTTCAGTGTAATGTGAAGAATCTGAGGGTGCCAAAACAAGTTGTGAAGCCTACTATACCTGCATCTTGAGCTCCACTAGCTTAATCAAGGAGTCAGACAACAGGCTGTGCCAATTCAGTTCTGGCCTGCTGTGTTTCTATTCTGCAATTCTCACTCTATTATGCACATCTGCCCCTTCCCTTGAACAAACACACCAATCTGAGCACACACTCAGCCCGTTGAAAGAGCTGACTCAGTCCAAAACTAAGCTAAGATACAATTACATATTTGCCCAAATGCTCCAAAGTACAGCCTCAGATGATAAAAACCCACATCAGTACCCTTTTACTTCTCACTGATAAAACTGACTGTACAAGTCAAGACAACCTAATCAAATTCAACACCATTTTACCTGCAAAAGGCTTGATTATTCTTAATAGGCAGGAACATAACAGTCATAACATTTGGAGACAACACAGTAACATCTGACTTTTCTGTTATGAGGACTTGCTATTTTCTTCACTAAATACCTTGGACTGTGTCAAGTAAACTACTAAAACCTATTAGTCCTACGCTGAACAGACTAAAGCCAAAAGTTTCAAGTTTTCAGTGAGACAAGAATTCTCATTTCCACTTTTTTTCTGTGTAGAATCTTTAGAATAAATGAAATATCAGGAACTTAATTTTTAAATAAAATTAATCTTTAGTTCAGGATGTTTATGACAGTAGAGAGTAGTATCTGAAACAGCCAATTCTATCTTTTCAGGTGCTTTTAGGGAGATATCTACAGTGCTTCATATATCAATGTCAGTTTTAATGCCTTACCAAATAAACATATTGTGAAAAGCTATTTTGATCACAACAGTAGCATGGTATTTCTCAAATCCTACCATGAAGCTCGTAGCCCAACTTTAAGCCAAGCTAAACTGCTGCTTGTTTGTTATCTTCCTCTCTCCCTCCCCTTTCACCAGTGATAGCCATACTAAAGCATCAGGAGAAAATCATCACTTACTAGAGAGGGTGCACTTGTCATGAAGCAGCATCGTCTCCTGTTCTAGCAGACCCTTCTTTAGTGTCAGCCCTACAGGCCTCGTGCAGCACACATATTTCTCAGGGTTGCATTCAAGTATCATCCATTACAGGTGACAAACTTCCCTTGAAAGACAGTGGCCAGCCAGCCACAACGCTGAAGGCCCAAAAGGTATTTCCATTGACCAGCAACAGAGCAGCTGAACTGTCAAGACACTGTGAGACCCTCTATTCCACAAAAACCCCTCAGGGGCATTTGCCCTCTGCAGAATTGAGGACAATGAATAAGCACTTGTCAATCCTACAAAGGCAAGGATAAACCAGCAACCTGGACATATCAAGTGTGCTTGGCAGAACTCCCCTTTTCTCCTGTTGTACCCATGTCAACTGCACTCAAACCAACCGATATATAGGCTTTAATATAAACAGCACTTAAAATGAAGACTGGCATTAGAGTGACAAAAGCACGTATGCTTGTAGTAGAAGAATGAATAGTTGAGAAGAATTAGAAAAGAAATGGCAACATTCAACAGGTAATAGAAAGGAAAGTGAAAAATAGTAGTTTGAGCAAAGAAGGTAAGAAAGGAAAGTTATTCTCCTGGAAGAAAGAGGAAATTAAACACTAAAATGTAATCTAGTTTACTGTGTGTTTTTTTTCCTAATTCTTTCCCATATATAATGAAATTGACTGTAAACACAGGGAAAAAAACCTGCACTCACGCAATAAGCACAAAAAACACTCCTCCAATACAGTAATTCTAGCTTTTTCAGCTCTAGACTTATTTTGACATGCTGCCCATAACACCTTTACCACACCAAAACAGAACAAGAACATAAAGAACAGCCCTGAACTACTGATATTCTGACCCAGCCATCTTAACAGTTTTACCTTTACAGCTTTTCAGCAATTAAGTGCAATAACTTTATCCATTAGAAGCAGCAGACAGCACAGGGGTTTGAAAGTACCTTTTACCAAAACACAGAAGACATTCATAACTACATTTCACCAGCCATGTCTCTCGTAGGCCGTATGTTCTGAACTCATCTTAAGATGTTTGTATTGGGGATCGGTCACATTGCATAAAGGAAAGATTCCACCTCACATTTTTGGCAGGCTTAATGAAATCATTACAGTGACATGAGCCTGGTAGCACTGAAATTTCCCTAAATGGCTATGTGTGCTCATGTAAAACAAGTATTACATTTTCAAGTCAGAGTGCAGAAGCCAGCATTCTCAAGTACCTGTCTAACTGACCACAGGTATTTTTTTAGTGGTTTTTTTTCGGGGGGGGGGGGGGGGGTGTTTTGGGGTTTTGTCTTTTTAAGAACTAAAACAATGATCCTTTTCCAACCCAGCCCCACTGCAAATCATTGAAGAATGCTCCAACTTTCCAGTTCAAAAAGGTTCACAACATTCTCAACAGGATAACAGTGTTTGAAAACTTACACTTGTAGAAGGAATTACACCTTTAAAGCCCTCAACATTCCATTTATTTTCATTTCCTCATCATCATCAGACCTAGTGTTCTGCATGTGTGTAGGAAGGGAGGGAGGAAGTTACATGTCTAGCAATATGAAAACATGCATTATCTTCCACAAAGACGTGACACTTCACAGAAAGGATATCCGCAATTATCAAACCTTTTTTTGTTTTGTTGGGGGGTTTTGGTTTGGTTTTCTTTTTTTGATGTTTCACTGGCCATGTTGCAGTAAGGAAAGATTTCCAAAATTCAACTGTTAAGACATTTTTTCACTGCATAATCTAATAATGTGTCACAATTCAAGAAAACCTCAGAGAACATATGTAATATCATTCAATCATTCTAAACTCTGCATCAAAGTCATTACTAAAAGGTAGTTCCACAATCTCTGACCAAAAAGCAGAGCAACAACATTACGACATCATTATCTTGTCTGTCAGTTCTAACACTGCACTGTGACGCTGGTTTAAGGGACAAGGACTCTTGACAGAAAAATCCAGTGGAAAACAATAGCGTTAGAGGATTCAGCACTTATAAAACTGAATTCTTTGTTGTGACCTGTGACCTGACTTTTGCTGTTTTATTAAAACAGAGAAAATTTGCCCGGCAGTAGGCAGGAGCTGAAAGGTTTAAATTATTAAGGCAACAAAATGACCTCACCATGAGACTAGGTTCACTTGCGTAAGGGCTTTGACAGCCTCATTTCTGTTGTTTTAGAAATTACTGGCTGCAACTGTCCCTCCCTTTTGCTGGAGAAGGCCACCTTGAACTGAAAATTCCTTACACATCAGGTGCTTATTTTAACAGTACAGAATATTAGCACAAACCATTGATGAAGGTGGCTTTATGCCAGTACAGGCTCAATGTAGCAGAAGAGCAAGGGAAAACTCTTCAGGAAAAAAGATAGGTGGAATGAGAGCTAGATGCAGCAACTTGCCTGTCAGCCATAATTCTCAAGTGCTGTTCTTACAGCATACATTAGTAAGATCTCCCAAAATGACAGGCTGTATTTCTCTTATGTTCAGTAAGATTTACACTTTAATAAAGAGTAGCCATGAAAACATTCTCTAAATTGCGAAATATCAACAGCTTAACCAAATCTCAGAGAAAGTAAGCAATTACCAGTTTCCTTTACTACAGTTTACTCAGCACCTCCTGCAGTACTAACACAAGCTTCACATATTCCAGCTAGCAAGAGAAATTAACTACCTCCTGAACAGAAGTTTCCCCTTCCAGCCCTGCATATAGTCATTTTGTCACATGCCCAAGTCTGTCTCTCTAAAGTCAGAAGTATAGAAAACACATCTTTGAACAGTACAAAGGTTAAATCACTCTTCCTTATCCAGTCATGGTAATGGTACTCTACAGCCTCTGGGACAGTTTAGTTTTAGTCCACAAATGAGTTGAAGACATGTTCTGCATTTAGATCTTTGCACAAAACTACTCAGAATCCCTTAAAACAAGGCACAGATGTCAGCTTTTATAGATAAGGGAAGATTGTTGGTGAAAATAAAGCAGTTGAAACAGAAACGCAATAGCTAATCAGCTACCTCTTTCCAACTTCAAGTGTACAAAGACAGCAGTAAAATCCAGATGAAACACAGTAATAGACTTAATAAAAAATAAAATCAGTAGAAGAATGGATCAGTAGACTTTTTTTCTTTTTTTTTTTCTTTTTTTTTGTAAAAGAGACATCTATGTGGAAAACTAGTATGAAAGCAGACAAATAACCACTAAATGGCTTTTATACTGTCAGGAGTCAGGCATTCATAACAGCATTTCACATGGACATAATGATTCTATGATATATTGCAGAACCTTTCTAATCCACAGCAGCAGATGAGAAAGCAGCAAGTCACAAAGAAAACAGTGGCAAGTCATCTATGAGCTACAGCTTTTTATATCAATCTTTTATTCATTCTATATGAAAAGGTATCCATCATTAAAAGAATCACTGAAGTTACAGAATTATCACAGAATTGATAATTAGCATTGAAAGAGATGCCCATTACCAACAAAACTCTTCAGCCGCACATTGGTACAAACTATTCAAAAACTGTAGGAAGAAAATATTCTCTGAAAAGGTTCAGCCTAAACAGCGTCTGACAGTCCATGCAAGGAATAAGTATGTAAATAAACAAACACTACTTTTGCTATGTATCATAATAATTGCATTCCAGGTATACCTTAAGTCTCCCCCCAGGAATTTTAAAAAGCAAAATCACTTTCATAGATCCTTATTGCTTCCTACAACAAATTTCAAACACTAGATGGATGTGCGACATGAACAGTTGTTACCGGAAAGCGGCAAAATAATTCACTCCCTAAAACTTATTTTGGAGTTTTAGAAAGCAGGCATTCTTTATTGCGGCGCCGGGCAGCACTGGGGATAATTCCACCATAAGTGCTCCGAAGGCTTGATGGACTTTCAGCAACTATATACCATGAAAACATACATATTCATAAGATTTCCGGAAATTCATCTACATAAACATGAGATTTCCTGGAACTTATTAACATATGTAAATGTCCGATCCGCATGCGCAGTCATCCTCTGTGGTGGTCCTCAGGTGGTCTTTGGGGGTCTTCAGACGAAGGCTCATAGTCTTCCTCACCGTGTTCGCTGACTGACCTTTGCCTCTGCGCAGACTCAGTTCTTGTGTCGCCTAGCTGTCTAGACAGGAGTGCTCAGGGGCCCAAAACTTAATTATCCCCAAGGACTCTCCCTTGTTATGTAATGGGAGCATTCAAGAGCTTTGTAACGGAAAAGGGGAACACCCAGGAGCCTCAATCCACATTTCTCAGGTATCACAGTAAATAAACAGTCCTTCAGTGCATGATGTCAACTACTGCAGCCTGCTAGCAATTATCCATAGGCTTCAATTTGGTTCCTCTCTGCAATTCACCAAGAATTGCCTTTGGAGATTGAACTACGCCGTAAGGGACAACCAAAATAACTTAGAAACATTAATCAAAATTTAATAGTTGTTTAAATAGATGATATCTTCATTGACACTCTCTCCCTCCATTCTTTAGAACACAACTTAATAAAATACCTCACCAGAAACATGTATCATTAAAAGTTTGGCTGACAAGGCCAGAAAGGACCCTGCCTCACAGTGATCTCCACACAGCAAATCCTGGGCATCTGAAAGACTTTTTGTCACAGGATGTACCGTGTGTAGATCTCTTCACCATGAGCATTTGAAAAAGTAATTTCAGGGAAAAAAAAAGTTCATTCCTTTGTTTTTGGATTAACGCTGGGAGGAGAGAGAACTGGAAAAAAAAAAGGGTTTTTTTCCATTTGCATGCTAAAATTGTCAATGATTGCAGGTGGTGATAATGGATGACTGACTTGAAAAAAGGTTACTTATCATGGGAAGCAAAAAGTGGCTAAGCAATCTGGGGGAGAAGCAAAAGCAGTTCATTTTTCCTGTGTCTTCACTCCTCCAGTGAATGTATCTTACAGTAACATCAGGCATAATAATGGAGGCTGCAGAAGAGGAATCTGGAATCTTTTCACTTATCCTTACACTCTGTCTTTCCACATTCTGAAGATAAAACAAATCTCCATGACACTTTCCAATCACCTCCAGAAATTCAATTCAGTGTTGACTCATGCTTGTGAATGGATAATAAATGCCCTGACAGAGCAGCGGCTTTGGAAGTCTACCTCAAGTTCCACTAGGCAAGTCATTTGACCCATTTGGTGGAGCAATGGAGGGAGGAGCTGAAACATGGGGACAGAATGTACTTTCCCTTCCCAAAGGGAAGCAGCAAAAATACTTCATTTGAAGACCATAATCCATTCACATACTTGATCACAGAATGGCTTATATACAGAGTTAGTCCTATACTCATTTGTGTCCCTTTGCATTTGTTAATTTCAGTAAAAAAGAAAAAAGGCCAAGGTAAAACACCTTTTTGTCAGAAAAACAAAACAAAACAAAACAAGGTGTTATCCTCTCTGTATCTGTACTACTTTGTCCAAATAACCTTACATAATTTGAATAACTGTTACAGATTAGAGCAAATTCCTGATAAACAATTTCTAGTGGTAGCATCTAAGATTGTGCCTAAAAAGTTAAAAATGACTGCTACTAATACAATACTTTTTACACCTACGTATTTCAAAGATACTCATAAAATGAAATCTTCAAATGCCAAGATTCACTTAATACCATGTGGATCAATACACACAGACTGCTTCTGCTAACTGCTGTCAAATCTTGAAAGAATCTGACATGCAAGAAGGTGAACTGAAGAAAAATAGCTCCAGTAGCTACCCAGAAGCCTTTTTATCTTGCCCGGTGCTACTTATGCTACCTCAGATATAAGCCTATATAAATCTAGACTAGTTTTCTTGTGGACAATGGTCAAAATAAAAAGTTTGAATGAAGCATTTTATGAATATAAACACAAGTCTTTTCTGAAATTGTTACAGAATGACCTCATCTTGGGAGGGATTTCTACCTCATTCTAGCCAGTCAAGAAATAGAAGTAACAGATTAGAAACACAAGATTAATAAATTGGTATGCAAATAAACTACTTAGCCTGGTGCCACCAAGCATAATGCTACTATTAACAAGGACAAATGTTATTAAAAAGCACCTTTCAATTAAACTGCTCCTGCTCAATAATAGTTAGATTGAAACTTTTGGTAAAATAAGGTATTACCACGGTATTTCAAATAGACTAGATTTTATATTTCACCGCAGGAACAGACATAGATTGTAGCAATGAACTTCAGAATTTAAAAGTACAGATTCAAGGTAAGGTAATGCCAATTTATCAAATCCAAAAAAGGGAAAAGAGGGTTGGGAAGAAAAATGCATATATGGGTTTTCCAGGAAAAAAAACCACAAAAATACTGGGCATTTCTTCGCAATTTGTCTGAGAACAGTATGAGCATAGATTAAAGAACTTAACTAAACACCTGTGAATTAATTATCATCATATGGCAACCCAATACAAAAAAGCATGATCTTAAAGTATAAGTTGATTTAAGATGCAAGGCTACTTTGCAATCAGTCTTAGGAAACTGATACAGGAAAAGGCAGTTTAGTTACTTATCTCATTCAACAAATGCATTAAATCCATGCAACTGTTCCTAAAAAAGGTAACTCTAAACCCGAGGGATTTTACTCACAGAGTATAATTGTTGACTACACTGTTTCCACACCAACACAAAAGAACTTTTCCTCAAGTTCAGACTTTTACACAAGGCAAGAGCAACTTGCACTTGTCGATAACAAATTCTAAGTCAGCATTTAGCAAGTGGTGGTGTTATGCTTGCTATTCCCTGAAAATAATTCAGTAAAGCTTGAAAAACTGTCAGTAAACAACCAACTAGTATAATGCTAAAGCAAGAAAGACTAAGGGAATCACTTGCTGTAGCACCGCAACTGCAGGGCTTTCGTAAGTGAACCAATCAGAACTATCAGGAAAACACTGTACACTAGTCTGGGGTCCATACCTTACGAAGAAAGGAATAATTCAAAGATAGAAAGAAAAGTATTTCAAGCATTAAGAGGACTGATTTGATTACAGTGTGTTGGCACTCTCTTAAAGCAAGGAAATACTACTAGAAGTCTCTTTAAGAGATACAGGGTTAACAAAAATTAGGGTTTGAAATATAAATAATTTGATTTAGAAACAGGGGCATATGTATTTTCAGCAGTTTGCATGATCAGGTACTTAAACAAGTACATAAAAAATTCCCTTACCTCTTGTATATTTTGAATCCTCAAATCAAGATCGGAGTCCTTGTGTCTATATTTTTTTCCTACAATATAAGTATGTTCTAAACAAAACAAAACCCAATTATTATCACAATGGAACAGTATGAAATACAACCATCTGAAAAACAGGAGTTAAGATGCTAGTCCATTTTGACCTTAGCTCCAAGACACAACTTTAACTTCCAAATGTCTCTATGTCCAAATGATTTTTGGGAAAAGTCACTCTGAATGAACAAAGCATGCCACTATGTTGAAAAAAAATCCCATTCCTCAAATAAATTCTACTGATTGCCACTGCTCAGTACAATGAATAAATTTGTTATAATAAAAATAAAAGTTTTGTCTAGTAAGTTAAAATAAATTTGGCAATGTCCTTCAACTAAGTCATCAATTGACCCATGACTTTCATTATGCCAATCTGTGTACTCAAACCAATAGTTCAGATACAACAAGAAATGTCAGAGACAATTATTCATAAATAAAGAATATATAAGTTAGCCAGCTGTATTGTACCTTTCAGCTTGTTCTTTTAGGTGACAAACTAGAAAAAGCTGTACAGCACAACACATTACCTGAAAAATCAGCAAATGTTGCACTGGCAATGCTTACATATTTTCATGACTAAGTGGCACTTACGGTTACAAACATTATATTAATGTTTGCATGCACACTGCAAGAGAAGATAGCAGAGATGACCCGTTCCAGCATAACATCACACGTAATTCACACAAGATTTGTATTACATCCACTAACATTACAATGATTTTATAATAATCACCTAAAGACAGTAACATACACTGTCTGATTATTCTGAGAGTGAAAAGAAGTTTCATTACTAAAACTGAAAAACTTGACAAGATGGCCATTTGCAAGTCAGCAAATAACATGATACTCATTCTGGCAACCTGAAAAATTAACTTTCCTCTCTTAATTAAGCGAATACTGCACAGCACATTCTCACCCACAAACAACAGACACAGAATGCTTCTGACCTTAAATCAAAATGAATTTATGCTATTCACAAAGCAAAGATATCCTCAGTTTCCAACAATAAGGATAGTCTCAGTATCAAACAAGAAGGATCCTTACTGCCGCCAAAACACAAGCCCTTTAAATGTAGACAAATTTCTAAGTTATTGCCAGTCACAAGGTCAGAATACGAAATAGTTATCTGTTAGCATCAACCTAAATACACATCTATAGGGATAATAATAAGTCTCCTTCTTGCCACTTTGCAGAGAGATGGAAAATAATGGCAGAGCTAATTTAAATAAGTTCTTCCACCAGCAGCAAAACTACAAAAGAGCCTGGTTTTCTTCACACTTGCATATTTCTTCCTTAGAATCTTACCCTGCATTGTAGTAATGCCAACATACACACACCTTGATTATCTCGTTCTCACCCTCACTGCCTCAACAATTTCCCCCACTGGCTCCATCAACTTATAACTGTGATTTGAAAAAGAGGCAGTTATAACTGTGAGAGCAGTCATCTTTGGGCACAAAGAACAAGTAATTTGAGCTCACCATACTCCCTACTTCCGAATGATCTGTACTACCCCCTACTTTTGAATAATACATGTTGTGTTTGACAAAGGAATAAAAAGACCCTTAAGTACCTACATATAGGATGAAGTTCCTAGTATAAAGTACTGTTTCTGATTAAGGGAAGGAAAAAAAAAAAAAAAAAAAGGGAAAATAGTATCATTGATCAACTCACTGGAGGTTTAATCCTTTCTACAATGCTGGCTCTGCAATATGATTGCATCTCTGCAGCAGCGAACTTCAAACTTTCAATTGCAAATAGCTTTCAATCTCACTAGTTCTCACCACACTGAGTATTTAATTTTCATAGTCTGTTGATTTAAATATAGATGCACTTATTCAGTAAAATTAACTTGAGAAAATCTAATTCAGATAAGAGCAGCAATTTTTTTCTTGGCTCTTTAGAGCCATTATAGAACAAACCACTGTTTACAGTGTGTCTTCAGTTAGCAATGAAACTGTGTTACATATCACAATAGGAAAGATGCAGAATAACCCCTTTCCCTCTTCCTTTTTATTGCATTTATGACTTCCACATACTAGCTAAACTTACAGTCTAATACAGCAATATATTTTAAATAGGAAGATGCAAGGAATACAAAACTATAAGTTTACTTCAAGACAGAGCTTCACAGTAAGTCTTGTACAAGCTAAAAGACATAGACAGGTTCTTCCTGGCTTTTAACCTACTCCAATCAAACTGCCCCGAGCAGGTTTTCTCTACATTACCTTTAAACAAGACAGCATACCTAACCTAGCAAATCGGCATAGTTCAACCATCATTGAAGGTCTTTACTATCAATGACAAAAAGGGAACAGAGCTTAAACTACTAAACTCTCAGAAATGCAGACAGTCTTAAATCCATTGCATCTCCAAACACCATTATCAATACAAGCTTCCATTTAGTAACTCTACTTCCACATGTGTACCTACGGACAATAGTTTCAAACAAAAAAAATTTATTTTATAAAATTTTTTATTTTTATAAAGTTTTTATTTTATAAGATCTTGTATGTTATTACACATTGTTGTAAGCTAGGATCATCTCTTAAGACAGCAGCTGATAAATGAAATGCTACCAACATGCATGCTTTTCAAAATATCATGTCCACATCCACCTTGTGCGTTGTATCTAGCTTAGAGCTTCAATGGAAATGCTTCTACTTCTTCTTACAGAGTTTCCCAGAGAGTTCCGGAATTAAATCTGGAATTATTTCAGTCCTGAGAGATCATTACCTGACAAAAGCTAAAAAGGCCACCTAGATTAAACAGTCGTATAGGAAAAAGGAAATGGAAGCTATTAAAGCAAATGTAGAATGGTTCTTGGCAAGAAAGCTTACCTATATCTCAAATATAAAGCTTAGAGATGACCTCCTCTAAAGCAGGTAGGTAGTCAGAAGTAAGAGTAAGTTGGGCAGCTGCAGCAACTAGAAGCTTTACTTTACAGTCTCTTAGTAGCTTAAGTCTTTCATAGCATGGTAATTAATTTCTGCCATTCTAGGCATTAGTATTAGGCTAGCATAGTTACAAACTCTAAGTTGACTTTAATAAAACATTTACAAGTGTTCAGTCTAGATTTTCTGTGGTGACAGTAGAGTAACAAGATCAAGCTGGCTAGATCAGCCCACATAAAGAAACAGATTTTTCTCAAAAAGTGGTTTAAGAAATGCTTTAAAATCTATTTCTTTCCAAGCTTTCTGCTGCAGTATCCCTATACATCTCTTTAGAAAACCACCCAACCCTTTTCTAATGCATCCTACATGATCTCACCAACTACCTTCAGTTCTGCACAGGTTCTGTATTCTCTTAAACACATTATAAAATATCTACAAGTAGAACTTGAAATAGTAAAGCTACTGGAAGTGTACAAGGTTTCTATTTCTATTCACCTTGTCACCAACCAAAGAATTTTATGAACTGCAGAGCACCTTTATGAAACACATGGTAAGTATCACAGTTCAGATTCTCATCTGACCTTCCACTAAAAGCACAAACATAAAATTCGCAAGTATCCTACCCAACAATAATCAGTAATAATTTTTAAAATGCACACTTCCATAACAACATATTTAGCACATGCCTAATTGTTCAAGCTGTATAAAGGAAACCAATTTACAGTAGAAGACACATACATGGGATGCTCCTTAAACATAATGTTCATCTCAATTTTTTTTTTTAATTCAAATTTGATCCACAAACTTAATTCTTCTGTGAAACTCTGGAAGACAATTATTTTGAAATAATAGGATTATTAATATTAGGATTATTTTGAAAAATACCAAACAAAATATTTCCAGAAGAATGCTCCAGAGCATATACAGATAATAAACCAGAATTTCTTGAACTGGTTTCTCAGAGGCACGCATTTCATACAGAAGGCAGGAAAGGGCTAAATTGATTTGACACAAAGTGTGCATAGAGTGATAGTTTTGTAACAATTTAAAAAAAAAAAACCAAAACCAAACCAAAGGTGAAGTAACAAAAGAACACGCAATTACTTCATAGACCATAATAATCAAACCTCCCGTGAGCCTTATTAACTTCAGGACATGCTAAACTTTCCACATAGGACACACTGAAGTAATACCTGACACTTTCAGACTAAGAGAGACCAACTTAAGAGACTAAATCTGACAGCACCACGACTCACTAAACTGTTTAGAAAACGATCAGAATTTTGTAATATCAAATATATTTATATGTATGTATGTGTGTGTGTGTATATATCTATATCCTTAGACCTTAAAAAAACTCAAACCATAACCATTCTATATTTTACTTATGAGCACCACTTCATTTCCAGTATCTCACAAGATGAAATCCCACATGCCACTTAAGATACACAGCACTGAAGCCTGCACAGCTGAGGTCCTACACGCAAGGGCCATGCCCGCTCTATTCTCCAGCTTACTGGAAACGGTATCTCCACCACTACCAACCGCCACCCCTCAAAGCGACCCGTTCTCCCAAAGCCGTGGAGTTTTGGAGCCCTGCAAACCCACCCCTGAAAGCGAGGAAGCGTTCAGGGACAACTCGGGACAGCTCCTTGCCCGCAGCCGAGCTGCCCCCGGCCCCTTCGCACAACGAGCAACTCTGCCCGGGGGTAGGAAGAGGTGGAATGGGGGGTGTCAGGGTTTCCTTTCCCTCGGAAGACAAGAGCCACCTTCCCCAGACAGACAGAAAGACAGGGACAGACGCTTCCCTGGCCCACAGAAGACTCCCTACTCCGCGTGGGGTGTTTGGGGCGGGGAACCTCACCCAAGACCCAACCTCTCCTATTAACACACCCACCCACCCCCCCCCACCGCCCCGAGAATACCGCGTGCTTGCTGCGACACAGAAACTTCAAGCACAGCCCCCCTCCCTCCCCAAAACCTGGACACCTGGGGGACAGAAGGCCCGCTCCCCCGCAGACCCCGACCCCCTTGAGGCGGAGAAGACCCTCGCCCCGCACCCTCCCCCACCCCCACGCACACGCGTGCCGGAGGTCGCCGCAGCCCCCCACCCCAAACACCTCGGGTTGGGGGAGTGGGGGTGGCAGGCCCACCCCGCCCCCAAGACCCTCGGCCGGCCTTACACGGCCCGCGGCCCTCACAGCAGGGCGGGGGAAGGCCGGGACCTCGGCCCCGCCACCGGCAGACCCCCACGCCACGCCACCCCACGCCGCGGCACCGGACTGACCTGACGGAGGAGGGGCGGCGCCGTGTCCGTTGGCGGGGGAGGGGCGCGGTCGCCTCTTGAGGCTTGCGGGGGGTTTTTCCTCCCCGCCACCGATCCTCCGCTCCCCGGCCCGTCCTTCCCGGGCGCCACCACAGACAGAAAGCAGAGGACGCGAGCGAGGTAACAGACACCAGCCCCTCTTTCCCTCCCCCACCAAAAGAATTAAAAAAAAAGGGGGGGGGGGTGTAAAATTAAAAGGCTCGGCCCGGAGTTTAAAACAAAGAGACGGAAATAGCCGAGTGCGGCCCGAGCAGAGCCGAGCGGGGGCGCCCCGTTCAGGGCGCATGCGCGCGGCGCTCACCCGGGGCACGGCTCCGGCCGCCCCTTTCCCCGAGGAGCGGGGCTGGCCCACGCGCGGTTTCCCCCGCCCGCCCGTCGCGCGGGCGGAGGGTTGGCGGGCGGGGGAGCGCGCGTGAGGCCGAGGTCGCGGCCGCGAGGTCCCCTGTACTGTCACGGGAGACCGGCCCGAGGGGGCAGAGGGAGGATGTCCGGGTTCCCCGCGGTGACCAGCTTTGAAAAAGCAGGTGAACTTGTGAGCAGAGTGAGGGTAACGAAGGTGATTTACTTTTCGGCAGGGTATGACCCTTCATTGAGCAGGAGCTAGGACCGCTGGTGGCAAGACACACAACTTGGTGACAAACTGCAGGGGACTCAAACACTCCAACTGATGAAATTAAGAAGATTTTGGCTTCCTGAAAGTTTAAAGGTATGAGGTCTTAGGTTAAGGAGCATGCATAAAGCTTGGGAAGCCCATACCAAGTTCAACTTCACACCAAGTGGCTGAATGCCAAGGTTGCAAATGCAAGTACTTAAAAGTTCCCCTGTCCAAACTCTTAAGACACCAGAGCAAGCTTTACATTCCCAATTATGCATATATTTTGAATGTCATGCTTTAAAATGCCTGTGTATGTCCCTCTTTCTTTCCTCCCTGCCAACCAAGAATGAAGCACAAGACAGTCTTCCACCTTGTCTAAGAATGCAACTGGAAATGGGCTGTCTGACATGGCACAGCTGTAGAAGATGTTTTCCTCCTTGTCCAACAAACTGCTGACCCTTTATTGCGTACCACGACTTCAGGGTCTGTGCTTGGCTCTAGGAGCTATGTTATCCAGATGTTAAGCCTGTGTTAACAGAAAATAGGCCAGCACTGTAGATTTGCTCCATTTAACTTCAGGGGTTGTGTGGTTAAATGGATGCATCTTGTCTGTCAGAAATTTAAATTCTGTTTTCATTTTAACCACAAATGACTTTGCAAGGGCCTTTACTCACAGACATATATTCTAGAAAGTAATGGGGCCTCCTGCCTGACTTCTGGAATTGGGGTTCAAGTAGCCAGAAGCAAAAGTAACAAACTACAAAAATGTGCATGATATTATAAACTGGATGCCTGCCTTTTCTTTTTTTTTTTTTTTTTTTTTTTTTGTGTGTTCCTAGTGTTTCCAGAGCCAAACACTGCAGATTTGGAAAACCATTAAGGCCAGAGTCTATGGGTTTTGTTTTTTTCTTACTATAGATATTTTTTAGAAGATGGTACCTGAAGCAAGATGAAATGGCCATGCTTCCTCAAACAATTAATCTACTTTAATATACCCCTTGTGACAAGACCGTTGTGAACCTCAGAGAGCCAAGGCAATGGTTTGCTCTCTTTTCAAGCTCATTACATCAGTTCTAATGCCTTTCGCAATGCCATTAAAGAGTGTGTTAGCCTATAAGTGATATTTCTGGAATATAAGCTTAACCAGTGACTAGAGCATCTGAGATCGTAACTGAGTAGATATGAGTGCCCTGTCTGAACTGCAGCATTTGGTATTAGGAGAGAAGTGAAGCTTTTTGTTAGCATTGCAATCAGTGAGCTGTGATCAAACTACAGAGTTTCAGAGAATGACTTGGGGGGAACTAGAAATAGCATTTAAAGGATTCTTTCTGTTAGCTTTACATGCGTTGGTCCCCACAGTTTTCACACAAACAAAAGCATAATGTGAACACAGGTAAATTGAAGCTCTAGCTTCTGGAAGCACGTATTTCCTAGCTAAAACAATTAATGGAAGAGAATCTATGTGAGACCTCTTGACAGGAAAAAAAAAACCCAAACATTTCAGGTAAAAGAAGTTCGTTGTTTCCTTTAGGACTTCTAACAGTGAAAAAGTATTGCTCAGCAAGAGCACATTAATGGTAATGGTATAAACAGGGAAATGGCTAGAAACCCAACAAAACAGGATATTTTCATGAATGGTAGTAAAGTACAAAGTAGGCAAATATATGACAAAATTATTCTAGTTTAAGACTGACCATAATACAGTGTTTACAAACAGCAAGGTTGAGAACTAATATTTCAAGTAGTTTCTCAGTTCCCTTCCAGAGCAACAGAGCTATATCAATGCTGTAGGTCTGTGGACTAGGCTGGTTTCATCTGAGGCTGCCGAGAGAACCTGTTGATACCATTGCAAGGCTACTCCCTCTCTATTACATTTACAAGATCATGGTGACCCAGCGAGTCCCCCAGGACTGGAGAATGGTAAATATTTCACCCATTTTTCAAAACAGCAAGAAAGATAATTCAGGGAACTACAGCCTCAGTTTAATCCCTGAGAGAATCATGGAGCAAGTCCACCCATACCATTTGTGAACACAGGAAGGAAAAGAACATGTCTTACTGAAGGTAAATCAGGGTGGACTGTCACGTCCCACCTGGGGAGGAGGGGGGAGGAGTGACAAAGATTCGCAAATCCTCTCGGTGTGGATTAAGGTGGGCCAACACTCAAGGTCCGTACACAAACACTAGCTTTAATAGGAAGCTTCTATAGAGACAAATACTGAGTACAAATATTCGATACCCGCCAACACTCTCACGGTTATATCCACTCCAGCTACGCGGTTTTACGGAAAGTCAAGGTAGGCCATACAATACTTGACTACAATTTAACAACTTTTAACAACTTAATCACCTTAGAAAAGGTAAAAAAGAGAGAGAAAGAGAAAGAGAGAAAAGAGAATCACCAGTCCTGGATCCAGCGTTGGTCCTGCCAACAAGGGTATTCGGTGAGGAAAAAAGAGAAGAGTGAGGAGAAGTGAAGGTTCTTCTAAAGATGTTGATTCTGCGCAGGGTGCTCGGTGATGATAATTCCACAAATCATGCGTGCACGAGCATGAACACGAACACAAAAAACCAACTCCCATGAGCACGAGCACACGCACATTTATCAGGCTACATGATTAGTATAAACCCGCCTAAATTTACACTTATTGGTTAGTGATTAACATTTCATACACTATTGGCTTACTGTATTTAAATTAGCCTCGCTTGCTATGTAAATTAGCACGCATGCTCCTTTCAGGTGTGGGGGGGCAAGTCTTTTCGGTCCTGAATTGAGTCGGTGGTCGTGATCTCCCCTCGCCACATTTACCTTTCACCTACTTTCTGCAGTTTTATCTTCTCTGGCCACAGTCCAGTCTTTGGTGCCAAGATGTTCACTTTTATCGGCTTGTTAGCTCTTCTTCAAGGTTAGAGTCGTTAGTTTTCCACAGTTTGTTACCTTTTAGCTCCCTCCCAAATTCCTTTCCCAAGGCACAAGTGGTTAGTAGTTTTGCTAATTGGAGAATTACATCAGCGACCAGTCAAACCAAGAGGAGTGATACCAGGACTGTTCCCCAGGCAGGAGGTGTGTGGGGGGAATGAAACGCTTCGCAGACCACGGGGAATGGGGCCGAGGCAAGGCCGCCCTGTCTCCACAGGACTCCCTCCCTCACCCTCACTCCAGGGTACCGTCCAGTCCTGGGTCCTAGTGACCGTCGCTCTGTATTGTGGTTTTAGCACCCAGGCTGTTTGAGACATCTGATTGTTTTACACTAGCAGTTCTCTACACCACCCCGTGGCTCAAACAGCGGTGCAATCCGAGTTCCGTATTTTACATCTTCATCTTCGGTGGTGATTTGAATATAGCAGATAGAGGGAGAAAGAGAGGACAGGAGTTTAGAAATCATACACCTAACTACTGCAAGACCTATTACCACTGACAGAAATATCGTTAAAATCATAATACCAATATCTACAAGCCATTTTCCCCACCCCGTGAGTCCAAGAGACTTCAGGAGAGAGTTGAGCCAGGGTCCAGGGCTCCAGCCGTTAAACCGGTCCTTTGGTTGCATTGCTCGGAAAAGTTCTCCAGTCTGCTCGGATACCTCTCTCATCTTCTTTCGTGCTTCTTCTATGGTGGTAGTCGCGTTGTGAATGGTGAGACAGCATTCTCCATCAGTGAGATTTAACATTCCACATACTCCCTGTTCTTTTAACAATAGCATATCTAAAGCTAATCTGTTTTGTAAAGTCATTTTAGACACCTGTTGGACTTGCAAATTTAGTTCCCCAAAAGCATGTCTGGTCCAATTACTCAAAACGTGTGCTTGCCAGGTTAGGTTTTCTAAGACAAACTGGTGTCTTTTAAGGGTTACATATGGGGTAAATATATTTTCTAACATCAAAGATGTTGTCATGCCCCAGGTATAATAATCGGGTATTCGGACTCCCCGCACTGCCCATTCTGGTGCAGTCTGAGGTGCCTGAACATCCCGTTTCCTCCGGTTATATTCAGGGTTGTTAAAGTGAAATGTTTTGGAGGGGCACATTGATGGAACACCGATGGTGCAGCGTAAACCCGCCATCTCATATACATGCAGGTGTGAGTACATTTTCCCATCTGAACATGCCCAGAGGGTACCCTGGGGGCTGGATATTTAGCAGAGGAGCATGTTGATGGATCATGAGGTTCAGTTATTGCGACTCTTCCTTCCCACGCAAAATTCCACTTTGCCTCATGGGTAAGCGTGACTCCACATTTTATTGCGGTTTCTGAATTAGCAATGGTTCCATTACACATGGGATCTCCAGGTTTAAACCCTGTTACTGGAAAGCCCCAACAAATGCACATATCCCGAATAAAGACTCGCAGTTCGGGGATATACCATGTTTCTATGGGGTCCCACATTAGCGATCCACAACTAACTGTTCGTGAACACGTCATTAGAGGGGTATCCTCATAGGGTAGGGGATTTATTTCTTGTGCATCAATTGTACTATCTGGGTTGGACATAAAATGCTTAAGGGACCAAGCATATTCGTAACGAGAACGGCTATGGTTAGTATAGCCACCCCGTTTGTTGGGAATCTGAATACACCAACCCGGGGAAAACGGGACATTATATTCATGTTGCAAGGGTTCACCGCGAGAGGGAGGGTCCCACCAGCGTACAAGATTGCAAGGGATCTCCACCTCCCGGGGACACCACGTCCAATTCAGTACAAGATTACAAGGCATCTTCACCTCCCGGGGACACAATGTCCAATTTTTTCGGGCTGCAAGGGTGGCACTTGTAGTTCCCCTGCAGAGCTGTTGCTTCCAACAGGTGGCATTCCACATATCTCTCCAGGTTATGTTAACTGGAAATCGATAGGCCACTGGAGAGGGTATGTACCAAGTTGTCCCGCTGTACTCTTGGAATGGGAGTGCGTCAGTTCCCCACAAGCATTTTCCTTTCCAGCGTGTATTTTGAATACATTTTTGGTTTAATGTTTCTAGCTTTGAATTTAGAATTCGTGAGAAATTTAGCCAAATGATTGCAAATTTAAAGCCCTCCGACGCTGACGTGGGGAGGTCTACACAAAGACCTTGGTCTGTTCGATTCCAGATCCGAACGAAACCTGTAATCAGTTCCCATGCCAAATTGGGTTGGTTATCCAAATTCCCAGTTGACTGAGACAGGATTATACATGCACAAAGTAAGAATACAAACTTCTCCCGCACCATTTATCCCTAGTAAAGAAGAAAAATATACTTAATAAAATCAGACCTACAACACAAAAAATGACCCATCCAACAACAGAAAACATAAGTCCCACGGTGAGCTTCTGACAACCTGTAAAACATATAACAATGATTAATAGGATGGGACAATCCATCGTGTATGGATTCGGTGATTCTTCCCGCGGGCGTCAGTAGCTTCCCAGGCATACACTCCAAGAGATTTCGTTAAAACCAGTGGAACTGTTCCCACAGTGGGAAGATCCACCAGCACAGGTTGTCCTGGGTAATGACGTGGGTGAATGGGGTCTTTGGTTCCTCCTTTTCCTGGAAGTATGGTGGGAGGTTGGGGACAGAAAGTGGTGAGTCGTGGACATCCATTTATCCCCCAGCGACTGTTCACTTTATAAACTGCATCGGGCAGTCTCTCTGCCCACCTAGGATTGTGAGGCCTCAGGGCACGTTTCAAAAGCCCATTTGTGCGTTCAACAATTCCATTTGCTTGAGGGTGATAAGGGGTGTGGAAAATCCACTGAATCCCTTCTCTCTGCGCCCACTCCTTAACTACTCCTGCAGAAAAATGACTTCCGTTATCTGATTGGATCGATTGGGGCTTGGGTAGGTAACTGAACCAGAGTTTTAAACCTTTTACTGTGCTTTCCCCAGTAGCTCGCTGCACCGCTTCTGCTTGTGTCAGCCCTGATACCACTTCTACCCCTACTAATACATACCTTTTCCCATTGGAAAGTCGAAAGGGACCGATATAATCTACTTGCCATGTCTCCCACAGTCCCTTCTTTTCTCTCAAGTGTAAGGGTGGGTCTCTCAAAGGGTCATGTTCTAATCCTATACGGCATTGACTACAAGCAGAAATTATTCTGTTACACAGCTCTCGGGTTACAGGCCGGCCCCTGCTGCCGGCTTCCTTGAAAAGGTCTTTAACCCCTGAATGGCCACGTTTCATATGTAACCACTCTAACAGATGTTCCCATTTCTCCTCTTCACTTTCTACGGCTATATTTGCTAAGCGGGTCAGCGAGTCTACTTGGTTGTTCAAAAGGTGAGCTGGATTGTCTCCTGCTTGATGTGCAGCGACCCATCCTATCAGAAAGGATTTTTGTTTGGAAATATTCAGAATTTCCTCCCACTTTTCCCGCTGCCATACTGGTATTCGGTTTACCTCCCATCCATTTTGTTCCCAAAAAGGGAGCCACTCTGTACATCCCTTGAACACAGCATACGAGTCTGTATAAATATACACCGGTTCTCTGGTCTCAGCTTCCCTGGTGACCACACTCCACACAGCAACTAATTCGCCCACTTGGGCACTCCCCTCACCCTCTGTTACAATTCGGTCCCCAGAGTCAACATGTAGTGCTACTGCTCGGTACTTCCACACCTTTCCCTCCCTCCTAGAGGATGCGTCGGTGAACCACACATTTTTCAGATGGGGCTCAAATGGAGGAGCAGGTTTTATACATGAGGGAGTGGGTTCTGTGTCTGGGTGATTGGTGGGTGGATCTTGTATTTGGAGTATTTTGGGTGTTCCTTCCTCTATTCTCCGTGTGTGGCAATAGTGATCCAATTGTGCATACCACTTCCTTACTGTTTCTCGCTGTGCCACCCCAATGGGAGGTGGGGTTCCGGACAACACTGGCTTCAAAACCTTAAAGGGCCCTCGTAAGATGATTGGTTGCTGCCGTATGATCCTTTCAGCTTCCTGCAAAGCTAAACTAACCACAAAAAGGCCCTTCTCCCAAACTGAGTAACGTTTTTCTGCATCTTTAAAACTGCGTGAGTAGAATCCTATGGGACGAGTTGGACCTTCAGGCCCACGTTGCCACATATGTATGGATAGCCCGTGAACTGCAAAACCCCATTCAATATGGAGTGGATCTGTTGGGTGTATTGGCCCTAAAGCCTGATACGTGCCTGCTTCAAAAATCAACAACTTTAAGGCTTCTTCATGGACGGGGGTCCAATCCCAGGTGACTCTTTTGCGTGTTAGATCATATAAGGGACGGGCTATGATAGAAAAATCTGGAATGTGTTTTCTCCAAAATACCAGCAGACCTAGGGCATGTTGCAGTTCTTTTTTATTACCAGGCATTTTCACTTGTTCAAGAGTAGTTAAAGTTTCAGGGGGAATGCACGCCATTCCTCCCCTCCACCAAATGCCTAGGAATTTTACCTCGGAAGAGGGAAGCTGTACCTTTTCTGCTGGGATTTGGAGCCCTAAATTCTCTAGGTGATTGATTATCTCCGTCTGGGTCTGTCCTACTGCAGCAGCATCAGGGCCGCCTATCAACACATCATCGATGTATTGATATACCTTGACGCCCTCTCCAGGAGTGACTTGAGCAAGCTCTTGTGCTAGTGCATAGTGAGCAATGGTCGGTGAATGACGGTATCCCTGGGGAAGATGTGTGAAAGTGAATTGCACACCCTCCCATGTGAAGGCAAAGCGGTCTCTGTCGGCTTCCTGTAAGGGAACCATAAAAAACATATCCTTCACGTCAATGGTTGCTAAAATCTGATGCGCTTGCTCCTGTATGGTCGCGAGCAATTCGGCTATGTTAGGCACTGCAGCCGTTAAGGGGCCTGTGTTGGCATTTAGGCGCCGATAGTCAATTGTTAGTCGCCATTTTCCATTTGGTTTGCGGACTGGCCATACTGGGGAGTTGTAAGGTGAGTGAGTTGGGATAATTATCCCTTGCTCCCGCAACTCCGTTATCACAGGGGTTATACCCTCCCGAGCCCCTAAGGGAAGAGGATATGGTTTGACATTAACAATTTTGGAAGGAGGGAGCACAGGTGCTGGTTGTAGAAGTCTTACAGAAACCATGGGGAGTCCGAATTTCCACTCCCTTCCTTTTGAGTCTGTCCATGCTCTCCCCTTCAATAAATCAAGTCCTAAAATGTTCGTAGGCAAAGTACCCAATATCATCGTAACCTCAACAGGAGATGTGTCTCCTGGTAACCAGCATCTGACTCGAGCCGTTGGTTGTGGCTTAGAGTTTCCAAAAGCATCTGTGACCCAAATTTGTTTTTTATCGGCAACTATGCCATTGCGATTAGCAACATCCGCCCGAAGTGCTGACATCTGAGCACCCGTGTCAACTAAGAAAGTAACTGGGGTTTTAAAGGGACCAAGGGGAAAAGTAATTAACAAGTCCCCTTTATTATTTTCTGTGAGCCTTCTCAAATGGACCCACTGGCCGTCCCCCGGCTCACTTACTGGGGACGGCGCGTCCAGTTTCCCGTCCCAAGATCAATCAAATCCTTTTCAGGGGCGTTAGGTACCTTAGAGTTAACTCCCGCAATGTCATTAGATCGGGGCTCCGCCCTCATACTCTCTCCAGTGTGCTGGTCAGTTTGGAGGGGTACTTTCTGTTTGTTTTTCCACGCTCGAATGAGCTTCTCTAAGGTTATAGTAGGCATACCATCCATTAACTCCCGGGGAATCCCCTTCTCGATTCCCTCCGCCCACAATAGGTTTCTCCTTGCCCCTGAGGCTTGAGGGGGGGGCCGATTTTCTCGCTGTTCCACTCTCCTTACAGCAGTTCTCGATTTTATAGCCCTGCCAGTGTGACCTATTCTCCTGCCATAATTTATCAGTTCCTGGGCTACCTCCCCCCAAGTCATGGTCCCTCCTCCTCTTTGGTTTCGCCTCCCCCCTCCCCTTGGAGCCAGGATATCCCTTAGACGGTCCTGCAGCTGTACCGCGTACAGCTTCAGTGAGTCCGGAAGACCCTGGATCAGGGGAGTCATTCTATCAGGGTGTGCATTTAACAACATCGGGGAAGGCTGTTGAGGGACTAAACGCCTGTCGTGCATCAGCTGGAGACAAGCAGCCTTTTGTAAACTTTCGGTTAAATGATTTATATCAGGGGTCTCAATACATGCTGGGTCTCCTCGTTCCTCCTCCTGCCCAATACGCAGCTCGTTGAGTTAACGACCATGGCTCTCTTTGATCATCAGTGGTTAAAAATACACCAGGCCCCCAGTATCCCTGTGCCTCATCTTCTGACAATAAAACTCGGTCTCCGCCAGACAATGACACCCTCCATACATATTCAGTCTCAGATTCTTGAGCCCGTCTAGTATATTTTTCCTGGATTTTTGTTAGTTCGGTTGCCGAATACGGCACCGTCCGGGTGGTGACTTGCGGAGCTTCTCCACCTTGGCCTTCGGTGGTCTCCGTTTTGATTAATGGTCTCAGAATTGCCTGCTCCTTTTCGGCTTCAGGGTAAAAAATTTCTTGACTAATTTCCAATTCTTTGAGCGGGTATAGGGGTCTTGAATTGGATACCGACTTTTCGGCTAACTTTGCCAAACTTGAAAATCCCGGCTCGCTATCCGGAATCGAGTCACAATCTGTTTGATTGTAAACCCCCCGCTCATTCTCTTCTAATTCAGACCGTAAGATTTTTTCTCGGTCCAATGCATCCGCTAGAGCCGCGCAAGCCCGCTCAGTGGCATTACGCTCCACAGTTAGCTGTTTCTGTGAGCTCTCCAGCTGTTTTTGTAAACACTCCAGCTGTTTTTGTAAACTCTCACTTTTCTCACGTTCCGCTGTTAATTGGTCCTGTAAAGACCTAGCTGTTTCTCCTTCCTCCTGCCTCGCCAAATGCCTTTCCTTTTGTGCCGCCGTCAGCGCAGCTCCTAATACAGCACACACCAGAGCCTTTCCTTTACCCGCTCGCCACTTCTGCTCCTTTGCAAGGGTAACTATACGATTTACCACTGTCTCAGGGTCGTGCCAATTATCGTGAGCCCAAGCTATTCCAGGTGGCGTAGGGCACGCTTTGTACTCCTTCAACTTCTCAAAAATTGGGGAGCAGTCAAGCATCGACATTTCCTGGGTAGTCATGACTTGCCACTGCTCGAACCTCTCCCGGCCTATGGCTGAGAGGTCACTTCCCGATTCTCCCTGTCCGCGTTCACTGGATAGAGAATCGGTATCCCCTTAGGACCTTCCAACACCGAGGGGATCCTGTCCGTGACGCCAATTTAAAAAATGTCACGTCCCACCTGGGGAGGAGGGGGGAGGAGTGACAAAGATTCGCAAATCCTCTCGGTGTGGATTAAGGTGGGCCAACACTCAAGGTCCGTACACAAACACTAGCTTTAATAGGAAGCTTCTATAGAGACAAATACTGAGTACAAATATTCGATACCCGCCAACACTCTCACGGTTATATCCACTCCAGCTACGCGGTTTTACGGAAAGTCAAGGTAGGCCATACAATACTTGACTACAATTTAACAACTTTTAACAACTTAATCACCTTAGAAAAGGTAAAAAAGAGAGAGAAAGAGAAAGAGAGAAAAGAGAATCACCAGTCCTGGATCCAGCGTTGGTCCTGCCAACAAGGGTATTCGGTGAGGAAAAAAGAGAAGAGTGAGGAGAAGTGAAGGTTCTTCTAAAGATGTTGATTCTGCGCAGGGTGCTCGGTGATGATAATTCCACAAATCATGCGTGCACGAGCATGAACACGAACACAAAAAACCAACTCCCATGAGCACGAGCACACGCACATTTATCAGGCTACATGATTAGTATAAACCCGCCTAAATTTACACTTATTGGTTAGTGATTAACATTTCATACACTATTGGCTTACTGTATTTAAATTAGCCTCGCTTGCTATGTAAATTAGCACGCATGCTCCTTTCAGGTGTGGGGGGGCAAGTCTTTTCGGTCCTGAATTGAGTCGGTGGTCGTGATCTCCCCTCGCCACATTTACCTTTCACCTACTTTCTGCAGTTTTATCTTCTCTGGCCACAGTCCAGTCTTTGGTGCCAAGATGTTCACTTTTATCGGCTTGTTAGCTCTTCTTCAAGGTTAGAGTCGTTAGTTTTCCACAGTTTGTTACCTTTTAGCTCCCTCCCAAATTCCTTTCCCAAGGCACAAGTGGTTAGTAGTTTTGCTAATTGGAGAATTACATCAGCGACCAGTCAAACCAAGAGGAGTGATACCAGGACTGTTCCCCAGGCAGGAGGTGTGTGGGGGGAATGAAACGCTTCGCAGACCACGGGGAATGGGGCCGAGGCAAGGCCGCCCTGTCTCCACAGGACTCCCTCCCTCACCCTCACTCCAGGGTACCGTCCAGTCCTGGGTCCTAGTGACCGTCGCTCTGTATTGTGGTTTTAGCACCCAGGCTGTTTGAGACATCTGATTGTTTTACACTAGCAGTTCTCTACACCACCCCGTGGCTCAAACAGCGGTGCAATCCGAGTTCCGTATTTTACATCTTCATCTTCGGTGGTGATTTGAATATAGCGGATAGAGGGAGAAAGAGAGGACAGGAGTTTAGAAATCATACACCTAACTACTGCAAGACCTATTACCACTGACAGAAATATCGTTAAAATCATAATACCAATATCTACAAGCCATTTTCCCCACCCCGTGAGTCCAAGAGACTTCAGGAGAGAGTTGAGCCAGGGTCCAGGGCTCCAGCCGTTAAACCGGTCCTTTGGTTGCATTGCTCGGAAAAGTTCTCCAGTCTGCTCGGATACCTCTCTCATCTTCTTTCGTGCTTCTTCTATGGTGGTAGTCGCGTTGTGAATGGTGAGACAGCATTCTCCATCAGTGAGATTTAACATTCCACATACTCCCTGTTCTTTTAACAATAGCATATCTAAAGCTAATCTGTTTTGTAAAGTCATTTTAGACACCTGTTGGACTTGCAAATTTAGTTCCCCAAAAGCATGTCTGGTCCAATTACTCAAAACGTGTGCTTGCCAGGTTAGGTTTTCTAAGACAAACTGGTGTCTTTTAAGGGTTACATATGGGGTAAATATATTTTCTAACATCAAAGATGTTGTCATGCCCCAGGTATAATAATCGGGTATTCGGACTCCCCGCACTGCCCATTCTGGTGCAGTCTGAGGTGCATGAACATCCCGTTTCCTCCGGTTATATTCAGGGTTGTTAAAGTGAAATGTTTTGGAGGGGCACATTGATGGAACACCGATGGTGCAGCGTAAACCCGCCATCTCATATACATGCAGGTGTGAGTACATTTTCCCATCTGAACATGCCCAGAGGGTACCCTGGGGGCTGGATATTTAGCAGAGGAGCATGTTGATGGATCATGAGGTTCAGTTATTGCGACTCCTCCTTCCCACGCAAAATTCCACTTTGCCTCATGGGTAAGCGTGACTCCACATTTTATTGCGGTTTCTGAATTAGCAATGGTTCCATTACACATGGGATCTCCAGGTTTAAACCCTGTTACTGGAAAGCCCCAACAAATGCACATATCCCGAATAAAGACTCGCAGTTCGGGGATATACCATGTTTCTATGGGGTCCCACATTAGCGATCCACAACTAACTGTTCGTGAACACGTCATTAGAGGGGTATCCTCATAGGGTAGGGGATTTATTTCTTGTGCATCAATTGTACTATCTGTGTTGGACATAAAATGCTTAAGGGACCAAGCATATTCGTAACGAGAACGGCTATGGTTAGTATAGCCACCCCGTTTGTTGGGAATCTGAATACACCAACCCGGGGAAAACGGGACATTATATTCATGTTGCAAGGGTTCACCGCGAGAGGGAGGGTCCCACCAGCGTACAAGATTGCAAGGGATCTCCACCTCCCGGGGACACCACGTCCAATTCAGTACAAGATTACAAGGCATCTTCACCTCCCGGGGACACAATGTCCAATTTTTTCGGGCTGCAAGGGTGGCACTTGTAGTTCCCCTGCAGAGCTGTTGCTTCCAACAGGTGGCATTCCACATATCTCTCCAGGTTATGTTAACTGGAAATCGATAGGCCACTGGAGAGGGTATGTACCAAGTTGTCCCGCTGTACTCTTGGAATGGGAGTGCGTCAGTTCCCCACAAGCATTTTCCTTTCCAGCGTGTATTTTGAATACATTTTTGGTTTAATGTTTCTAGCTTTGAATTTAGAATTCGTGAGAAATTTAGCCAAATGATTGCAAATTTAAAGCCCTCCGACGCTGACGTGGGGAGGTCTACACAAAGACCTTGGTCTGTTCGATTCCAGATCCGAACGAAACCTGTAATCAGTTCCCATGCCAAATTGGGTTGGTTATCCAAATTCCCAGTTGACTGAGACAGGATTATACATGCACAAAGTAAGAATACAAACTTCTCCCGCACCATTTATCCCTAGTAAAGAAGAAAAATATACTTAATAAAATCAGACCTACAACACAAAAAATGACCCATCCAACAACAGAAAACATAAGTCCCACGGTGAGCTTCTGACAACCTGTAAAACATATAACAATGATTAATAGGATGGGACAATCCATCGTGTATGGATTCGGTGATTCTTCCCGCGGGCGTCAGTAGCTTCCCAGGCATACACTCCAAGAGATTTCGTTAAAACCAGTGGAACTGTTCCCACAGTGGGAAGATCCACCAGCACAGGTTGTCCTGGGTAATGACGTGGGTGAATGGGGTCTTTGGTTCCTCCTTTTCCTGGAAGTATGGTGGGAGGTTGGGGACAGAAAGTGGTGAGTCGTGGACATCCATTTATCCCCCAGCGACTGTTCACTTTATAAACTGCATCGGGCAGTCTCTCTGCCCACCTAGGATTGTGAGGCCTCAGGGCACGTTTCAAAAGCCCATTTGTGCGTTCAACAATTCCATTTGCTTGAGGGTGATAAGGGGTGTGGAAAATCCACTGAATCCCTTCTCTCTGCGCCCACTCCTTAACTACTCCTGCAGAAAAATGACTTCCGTTATCTGATTGGATCGATTGGGGCTTGGGTAGGTAACTGAACCAGAGTTTTAAACCTTTTACTGTGCTTTCCCCAGTAGCTCGCTGCACCGCTTCTGCTTGTGTCAGCCCTGATACCACTTCTACCCCTACTAATACATACCTTTTCCCATTGGAAAGTCGAAAGGGACCGATATAATCTACTTGCCATGTCTCCCACAGTCCCTTCTTTTCTCTCAAGTGTAAGGGTGGGTCTCTCAAAGGGTCATGTTCTAATCCTATACGGCATTGACTACAAGCAGAAATTATTCTGTTACACAGCTCTCGGGTTACAGGCCGGCCCCTGCTGCCGGCTTCCTTGAAAAGGTCTTTAACCCCTGAATGGCCACGTTTCATATGTAACCACTCTAACAGATGTTCCCATTTCTCCTCTTCACTTTCTACGGCTATATTTGCTAAGCGGGTCAGCGAGTCTACTTGGTTGTTCAAAAGGTGAGCTGGATTGTCTCCTGCTTGATGTGCAGCGACCCATCCTATCAGAAAGGATTTTTGTTTGGAAATATTCAGAATTTCCTCCCACTTTTCCCGCTGCCATACTGGTATTCGGTTTACCTCCCATCCATTTTGTTCCCAAAAAGGGAGCCACTCTGTACATCCCTTGAACACAGCATACGAGTCTGTATAAATATACACCGGTTCTCTGGTCTCAGCTTCCCTGGTGACCACACTCCACACAGCAACTAATTCGCCCACTTGGGCACTCCCCTCACCCTCTGTTACAATTCGGTCCCCAGAGTCAACATGTAGTGCTACTGCTCGGTACTTCCACACCTTTCCCTCCCTCCTAGAGGATGCGTCGGTGAACCACACATTTTTCAGATGGGGCTCAAATGGAGGAGCAGGTTTTATACATGAGGGAGTGGGTTCTGTGTCTGGGTGATTGGTGGGTGGATCTTGTATTTGGAGTATTTTGGGTGTTCCTTCCTCTATTCTCCGTGTGTGGCAATAGTGATCCAATTGTGCATACCACTTCCTTACTGTTTCTCGCTGTGCCACCCCAATGGGAGGTGGGGTTCCGGACAACACTGGCTTCAAAACCTTAAAGGGCCCTCGTAAGATGATTGGTTGCTGCCGTATGATCCTTTCAGCTTCCTGCAAAGCTAAACTAACCACAAAAAGGCCCTTCTCCCAAACTGAGTAACGTTTTTCTGCATCTTTAAAACTGCGTGAGTAGAATCCTATGGGACGAGTTGGACCTTCAGGCCCACGTTGCCACATATGTATGGATAGCCCGTGAACTGCAAAACCCCATTCAATATGGAGTGGATCTGTTGGGTGTATTGGCCCTAAAGCCTGATACGTGCCTGCTTCAAAAATCAACAACTTTAAGGCTTCTTCATGGACGGGGGTCCAATCCCAGGTGACTCTTTTGCGTGTTAGATCATATAAGGGACGGGCTATGATAGAAAAATCTGGAATGTGTTTTCTCCAAAATACCAGCAGACCTAGGGCATGTTGCAGTTCTTTTTTATTACCAGGCATTTTCACTTGTTCAAGAGTAGTTAAAGTTTCAGGGGGAATGCACGCCATTCCTCCCCTCCACCAAATGCCTAGGAATTTTACCTCGGAAGAGGGAAGCTGTACCTTTTCTGCTGGGATTTGGAGCCCTAAATTCTCTAGGTGATTGATTATCTCCGTCTGGGTCTGTCCTACTGCAGCAGCATCAGGGCCGCCTATCAACACATCATCGATGTATTGATATACCTTGACGCCCTCTCCAGGAGTGACTTGAGCAAGCTCTTGTGCTAGTGCATAGTGAGCAATGGTCGGTGAATGACGGTATCCCTGGGGAAGACGTGTGAAAGTGAATTGCACACCCTCCCATGTGAAGGCAAAGCGGTCTCTGTCGGCTTCCTGTAAGGGAACCATAAAAAACATATCCTTCACGTCAATGGTTGCTAAAATCTGATGCGCTTGCTCCTGTATGGTCGCGAGCAATTCGGCTATGTTAGGCACTGCAGCCGTTAAGGGGCCTGTGTTGGCATTTAGGCGCCGATAGTCAATTGTTAGTCGCCATTTTCCATTTGGTTTGCGGACTGGCCATACTGGGGAGTTGTAAGGTGAGTGAGTTGGGATAATTATCCCTTGCTCCCGCAACTCCGTTATCACAGGGGTTATACCCTCCCGAGCCCCTAAGGGAAGAGGATATGGTTTGACATTAACAATTTTGGAAGGAGGGAGCACAGGTGCTGGTTGTAGAAGTCTTACAGAAACCATGGGGAGTCCGAATTTCCACTCCCTTCCTTTTGAGTCTGTCCATGCTCTCCCCTTCAATAAATCAAGTCCTAAAATGTTCGTAGGCAAAGTACCCAATATCATCGTAACCTCAACAGGAGATGTGTCTCCTGGTAACCAGCATCTGACTCGAGCCGTTGGTTGTGGCTTAGAGTTTCCAAAAGCATCTGTGACCCAAATTTGTTTTTTATCGGCAACTATGCCATTGCGATTAGCAACATCCGCCCGAAGTGCTGACATCTGAGCACCCGTGTCAACTAAGAAAGTAACTGGGGTTTTAAAGGGACCAAGGGGAAAAGTAATTAACAAGTCCCCTTTATTATTTTCTGTGAGCCTTCTCAAATGGACCCACTGGCCGTCCCCCGGCTCACTTACTGGGGACGGCGCGTCCAGTTTCCCGTCCCAAGATCAATCAAATCCTTTTCAGGGGCGTTAGGTACCTTAGAGTTAACTCCCGCAATGTCATTAGATCGGGGCTCCGCCCTCATACTCTCTCCAGTGTGCTGGTCAGTTTGGAGGGGTACTTTCTGTTTGTTTTTCCACGCTCGAATGAGCTTCTCTAAGGTTATAGTAGGCATACCATCCATTAACTCCCGGGGAATCCCCTTCTCGATTCCCTCCGCCCACAATAGGTTTCTCCTTGCCCCTGAGGCTTGAGGGGGGGGCCGATTTTCTCGCTGTTCCACTCTCCTTACAGCAGTTCTCGATTTTATAGCCCTGCCAGTGAGACCTATTCTCCTGCCATAATTTATCAGTTCCTGGGCTACCTCCCCCCAAGTCATGGTCCCTCCTCCTCTTTGGTTTCGCCTCCCCCCTCCCCTTGGAGCCAGGATATCCCTTAGACGGTCCTGCAGCTGTACCGCGTACAGCTTCAGTGAGTCCGGAAGACCCTGGATCAGGGGAGTCATTCTATCAGGGTGTGCATTTAACAACATCGGGGAAGGCTGTTGAGGGACTAAACGCCTGTCGTGCATCAGCTGGAGACAAGCAGCCTTTTGTAAACTTTCGGTTAAATGATTTATATCAGGGGTCTCAATACATGCTGGGTCTCCTCGTTCCTCCTCCTGCCCAATACGCAGCTCGTTGAGTTAACGACCATGGCTCTCTTTGATCATCAGTGGTTAAAAATACACCAGGCCCCCAGTATCCCTGTGCCTCATCTTCTGACAATAAAACTCGGTCTCCGCCAGACAATGACACCCTCCATACATATTCAGTCTCAGATTCTTGAGCCCGTCTAGTATATTTTTCCTGGATTTTTGTTAGTTCGGTTGCCGAATACGGCACCGTCCGGGTGGTGACTTGCGGAGCTTCTCCACCTTGGCCTTCGGTGGTCTCCGTTTTGATTAATGGTCTCAGAATTGCCTGCTCCTTTTCGGCTTCAGGGTAAAAAATTTCTTGACTAATTTCCAATTCTTTGAGCGGGTATAGGGGTCTTGAATTGGATACCGACTTTTCGGCTAACTTTGCCAAACTTGAAAATCCCGGCTCGCTATCCGGAATCGAGTCACAATCTGTTTGATTGTAAACCCCCCGCTCATTCTCTTCTAATTCAGACCGTAAGATTTTTTCTCGGTCCAATGCATCCGCTAGAGCCGCGCAAGCCCGCTCAGTGGCATTACGCTCCACAGTTAGCTGTTTCTGTGAGCTCTCCAGCTGTTTTTGTAAACACTCCAGCTGTTTTTGTAAACTCTCACTTTTCTCACGTTCCGCTGTTAATTGGTCCTGTAAAGACCTAGCTGTTTCTCCTTCCTCCTGCCTCGCCAAATGCCTTTCCTTTTGTGCCGCCGTCAGCGCAGCTCCTAATACAGCACACACCAGAGCCTTTCCTTTACCCGCTCGCCACTTCTGCTCCTTTGCAAGGGTAACTATACGATTTACCACTGTCTCAGGGTCGTGCCAATTATCGTGAGCCCAAGCTATTCCAGGTGGCGTAGGGCACGCTTTGTACTCCTTCAACTTCTCAAAAATTGGGGAGCAGTCAAGCATCGACATTTCCTGGGTAGTCATGACTTGCCACTGCTCGAACCTCTCCCGGCCTATGGCTGAGAGGTCACTTCCCGATTCTCCCTGTCCGCGTTCACTGGATAGAGAATCGGTATCCCCTTAGGACCTTCCAACACCGAGGGGATCCTGTCCGTGACGCCAATTTAAAAAATGTCACGTCCCACCTGGGGAGGAGGGGGGAGGAGTGACAAAGATTCGCAAATCCTCTCGGTGTGGATTAAGGTGGGCCAACACTCAAGGTCCGTACACAAACACTAGCTTTAATAGGAAGCTTCTATAGAGACAAATACTGAGTACAAATATTCGATACCCGCCAACACTCTCACGGTTATATCCACTCCAGCTACGCGGTTTTACGGAAAGTCAAGGTAGGCCATACAATACTTGACTACAATTTAACAACTTTTAACAACTTAATCACCTTAGAAAAGGTAAAAAAGAGAGAGAAAGAGAAAGAGAGAAAAGAGAATCACCAGTCCTGGATCCAGCGTTGGTCCTGCCAACAAGGGTATTCGGTGAGGAAAAAAGAGAAGAGTGAGGAGAAGTGAAGGTTCTTCTAAAGATGTTGATTCTGCGCAGGGTGCTCGGTGATGATAATTCCACAAATCATGCGTGCACGAGCATGAACACGAACACAAAAAACCAACTCCCATGAGCACGAGCACACGCACATTTATCAGGCTACATGATTAGTATAAACCCGCCTAAATTTACACTTATTGGTTAGTGATTAACATTTCATACACTATTGGCTTACTGTATTTAAATTAGCCTCGCTTGCTATGTAAATTAGCACGCATGCTCCTTTCAGGTGTGGGGGGGGCAAGTCTTTTCGGTCCTGAATTGAGTCGGTGGTCGTGATCTCCCCTCGCCACATTTACCTTTCACCTACTTTCTGCAGTTTTATCTTCTCTGGCCACAGTCCAGTCTTTGGTGCCAAGATGTTCACTTTTATCGGCTTGTTAGCTCTTCTTCAAGGTTAGAGTCGTTAGTTTTCCACAGTTTGTTACCTTTTAGCTCCCTCCCAAATTCCTTTCCCAAGGCACAAGTGGTTAGTAGTTTTGCTAATTGGAGAATTACATCAGCGACCAGTCAAACCAAGAGGAGTGATACCAGGACTGTTCCCCAGGCAGGAGGTGTGTGGGGGGAATGAAACGCTTCGCAGACCACGGGGAATGGGGCCGAGGCAAGGCCGCCCTGTCTCCACAGGACTCCCTCCCTCACCCTCACTCCAGGGTACCGTCCAGTCCTGGGTCCTAGTGACCGTCGCTCTGTATTGTGGTTTTAGCACCCAGGCTGTTTGAGACATCTGATTGTTTTACACTAGCAGTTCTCTACACCACCCCGTGGCTCAAACAGCGGTGCAATCCGAGTTCCGTATTTTACATCTTCATCTTCGGTGGTGATTTGAATATAGCAGATAGAGGGAGAAAGAGAGGACAGGAGTTTAGAAATCATACACCTAACTACTGCAAGACCTATTACCACTGACAGAAATATCGTTAAAATCATAATACCAATATCTACAAGCCATTTTCCCCACCCCGTGAGTCCAAGAGACTTCAGGAGAGAGTTGAGCCAGGGTCCAGGGCTCCAGCCGTTAAACCGGTCCTTTGGTTGCATTGCTCGGAAAAGTTCTCCAGTCTGCTCGGATACCTCTCTCATCTTCTTTCGTGCTTCTTCTATGGTGGTAGTCGCGTTGTGAATGGTGAGACAGCATTCTCCATCAGTGAGATTTAACATTCCACATACTCCCTGTTCTTTTAACAATAGCATATCTAAAGCTAATCTGTTTTGTAAAGTCATTTTAGACACCTGTTGGACTTGCAAATTTAGTTCCCCAAAAGCATGTCTGGTCCAATTACTCAAAACGTGTGCTTGCCAGGTTAGGTTTTCTAAGACAAACTGGTGTCTTTTAAGGGTTACATATGGGGTAAATATATTTTCTAACATCAAAGATGTTGTCATGCCCCAAGTATAATAATCGGGTATTCGGACTCCCTGCACTGCCCATTCTGGTGCAGTCTGAGGTGCCTGAACATCCCTTTTCCTCCGGTTATATTCAGGGTTGTTAAAGTGAAATGTTTTGGAGGGGCACATTGATGGAACACCGATGGTGCAGCGTAAACCCGCCATCTCATATACATGCAGGTGTGAGTACATTTTCCCATCTGAACATGCCCAGAGGGTACCCTGGGGGCTGGATATTTAGCAGAGGAGCATGTTGATGGATCATGAGGTTCAGTTATTGCGACTCCTCCTTCCCACGCAAAATTCCACTTTGCCTTGTGGGTAAGCGTGACTCCACATTTTATTGCGGTTTCTGAATTAGCAATGGTTCCATTACACATGGGATCTCCAGGTTTAAACCCTGTTACTGGAAAGCCCCAACAAATGCACATATCCCGAATAAAGACTCGCAGTTCGGGGATATACCATGTTTCTATGGGGTCCCACATTAGCGATCCACAACTAACTGTTCGTGAACACGTCATTAGAGGGGTATCCTCATAGGGTAGGGGATTTATTTCTTGTGCATCAATTGTACTATCTGGGTTGGACATAAAATGCTTAAGGGACCAAGCATATTCGTAACGAGAACGGCTATGGTTAGTATAGCCACCCCGTTTGTTGGGAATCTGAATACACCAACCCGGGGAAAACGGGACATTATATTCATGTTGCAAGGGTTCACCGCGAGAGGGAGGGTCCCACCAGCGTACAAGATTGCAAGGGATCTCCACCTCCCGGGGACACCACGTCCAATTCAGTACAAGATTACAAGGCATCTTCACCTCCCGGGGACACAATGTCCAATTTTTCGGGCTGCAAGGGTGGCACTTGTAGTTCCCCTGCAGAGCTGTTGCTTCCAACAGGTGGCATTCCACATATCTCTCCAGGTTATATTAACTGGAAATTGATAGGCCACTGGAGAGGGTATGTACCAAGTTGTCCCGCTGTACTCTTGGAATGGGAGTGCGTCAGTTCCCCACAAGCATTTTCCTTTCCAGCGTGTATTTTGAATACATTTTTGGTTTAATGTTTCTAGCTTTGAATTTAGAATTCGTGAGAAATTTAGCCAAATGATTGCAAATTTAAAGCCCTCCGACGCTGACGTGGGGAGGTCTACACAAAGACCTTGGTCTGTTCGATTCCAGATCCGAACGAAACCTGTAATCAGTTCCCATGCCAAATTGGGTTGGTTATCCAAATTCCCAGTTGACTGAGACGGGATTATACATGCACAAAGTAAGAATACAAACTTCTCCCGCACCATTTATCCCTAGTAAAGAAGAAAAATATACTTAATAAAATCAGACCTACAACACAAAAAATGACCCATCCAACAACAGAAAACATAAGTCCCACGGTGAGCTTCTGACAACCTGTAAAACATATAACAATGATTAATAGGATGGGACAATCCATCGTGTATGGATTCGGTGATTCTTCCCGCGGGCGTCAGTAGCTTCCCAGGCATACACTCCAAGAGATTTCGTTAAAACCAGTGGAACTGTTCCCACAGTGGGAAGATCCACCAGCACAGGTTGTCCTGGGTAATGACGTGGGTGAATGGGGTCTTTGGTTCCTCCTTTTCCTGGAAGTATGGTGGGAGGTTGGGGACAGAAAGCGGTGAGTCGTGGACATCCATTTATCCCCCAGCGACTGTTCACTTTATAAACTGCATCGGGCAGTCTCTCTGCCCACCTAGGATTGTGAGGCCTCAGGGCACGTTTCAAAAGCCCATTTGTGCGTTCAACAATTCCATTTGCTTGAGGGTGATAAGGGGTGTGGAAAATCCACTGAATCCCTTCTCTCTGCGCCCACTCCTTAACTACTCCTGCAGAAAAATGACTTCCGTTATCTGATTGGATCGATTGGGGCTTGGGTAGGTAACTGAACCAGAGTTTTAAACCTTTTACTGTGCTTTCCCCAGTAGCTCGCTGCACCGCTTCTGCTTGTGTCAGCCCTGATACCACTTCTACCCCTACTAATACATACCTTTTCCCATTGGAAAGTCGAAAGGGACCGATATAATCTACTTGCCATGTCTCCCACAGTCCCTTCTTTTCTCTCAAGTGTAAGGGTGGGTCTCTCAAAGGGTCATGTTCTAATCCTATACGGCATTGACTACAAGCAGAAATTATTCTGTTACACAGCTCTCGGGTTACAGGCCGGCCCCTGCTGCCGGCTTCCTTGAAAAGGTCTTTAACCCCTGAATGGCCACGTTTCATATGTAACCACTCTAACAGATGTTCCCATTTCTCCTCTTCACTTTCTACGGCTATATTTGCTAAGCGGGTCAGCGAGTCTACTTGGTTGTTCAAAAGGTGAGCTGGATTGTCTCCTGCTTGATGTGCAGTGACCCATCCTATCAGAAAGGATTTTTGTTTGGAAATATTCAGAATTTCCTCCCACTTTTCCCGCTGCCATACTGGTATTCGGTTTACCTCCCATCCATTTTGTTCCCAAAAAGGGAGCCACTCTGTACGTCCCTTGAACACAGCATACGAGTCTGTATAAATATACACCGGTTCTCTGGTCTCAGCTTCCCTGGTGACCACACTCCACACAGCAACTAATTCGCCCACTTGGGCACTCCCCTCACCCTCTGTTACAATTCGGTCCCCAGAGTCAACATGTAGTGCTACTGCTCGGTACTTCCACACCTTTCCCTCCCTCCTAGAGGATGCGTCGGTGAACCACACATTTTTCAGATGGGGCTCAAATGGAGGAGCAGGTTTTATACATGAGGGAGGGGGTTCTGTGTCTGGGTGATCGGTGGGTGGATCTTGTATTTGGAGTATTTTGGGTGTTCCTTCCTCTATTCTCCGTGTGTGGCAATAGTGATCCAATTGTGCATACCACTTCCTTACTGTTTCTCGCTGTGCCACCCCAATGGGAGGTGGGGTTCCAGACAACACTGGCTTCAAAACCTTAAAGGGCCCTCGTAAGATGATTGGTTGCTGCCGTATGATCCTTTCAGCTTCCTGCAAAGCTAAACTAACCACAAAAAGGCCCTTCTCCCAAACTGAGTAACGTTTTTCTGCATCTTTAAAACTGCGTGAGTAGAATCCTATGGGACGAGTTGGACCTTCAGGCCCACGTTGCCACATATGTATGGATAGCCCGTGAACTGCAAAACCCCATTCAATATGGAGTGGATCTGTTGGGTGTATTGGCCCTAAAGCCTGATACGTGCCTGCTTCAAAAATCAACAACTTTAAGGCTTCTTCATGGACGGGGGTCCAATCCCAGGTGACTCTTTTGCGTGTTAGATCATATAAGGGACGGGCTATGATAGAAAAATCTGGAATGTGTTTTCTCCAAAATACCAGCAGACCTAGGGCATGTTGCAGTTCTTTTTTATTACCAGGCATTTTCACTTGTTCAAGAGTAGTTAAAGTTTCAGGGGGAATGCACGCCATTCCTCCCCTCCACCAAATGCCTAGGAATTTTACCTCGGAAGAGGGAAGCTGTACCTTTTCTGCTGGGATTTGGAGCCCTAAATTCTCTAGGTGATTGATTATCTCCGTCTGGGTCTGTCCTACTGCAGCAGCATCAGGGCCGCCTATCAACACATCATCGATGTATTGATATACCTTGACGCCCTCTCCAGGAGTGACTTGAGCAAGCTCTTGTGCTAGTGCATAGTGAGCAATGGTCGGTGAATGACGGTATCCCTGGGGAAGACGTGTGAAAGTGAATTGCACACCCTCCCATGTGAAGGCAAAGCGGTCTCTGTCGGCTTCCTGTAAGGGAACCATAAAAAACATATCCTTCACGTCAATGGTTGCTAAAATCTGATGCGCTTGCTCCTGTATGGTCGCGAGCAATTCAGCTATGTTAGGCACTGCAGCCGTTAAGGGGCCTGTGTTGGCATTTAGGCGCCGATAGTCAATTGTTAGTCGCCATTTTCCATTTGGTTTGCGGACTGGCCATACTGGGGAGTTGTAAGGTGAGTGAGTTGGGATAATTATCCCTTGCTCCCGCAACTCCGTTATCACAGGGGTTATACCCTCCCGAGCCCCTAAGGGAAGAGGATATGGTTTGACATTAACAATTTTGGAAGGAGGGAGCACAGGTGCTGGTTGTAGAAGTCTTACAGAAACCATGGGGAGTCCGAATTTCCACTCCCTTCCTTTTGAGTCTGTCCATGCTCTCCCCTTCAATAAATCAAGTCCTAAAATGTTCGTAGGCAAAGTACCCAATATCATCGTAACCTCAACAGGAGATGTGTCTCCTGGTAACCAGCATCTGACTCGAGCCGTTGGTTGTGGCTTAGAGTTTCCAAAAGCATCTGTGACCCAAATTTGTTTTTTATCGGCAACTATGCCATTGCGATTAGCAACATCCGCCCGAAGTGCTGACATCTGAGCACCCGTGTCAACTAAGAAAGTAACTGGGGTTTTAAAGGGACCAAGGGGAAAAGTAATTAACAAGTCCCCTTTATTATTTTCTGTGAGCCTTCTCAAATGGACCCACTGGCCGTCCCCCGGCTCACTTACTGGGGACGGCGCGTCCAGTTTCCCGTCCCAAGATCAATCAAATCCTTTTCAGGGGCGTTAGGTACCTTAGAGTTAACTCCCGCAATGTCATTAGATCGGGGCTCCGCCCTCATACTCTCTCCAGTGTGCTGGTCAGTTTGGAGGGGTACTTTCTGTTTGTTTTTCCACGCTCGAATGAGCTTCTCTAAGGTTATAGTAGGCATACCATCCATTAACTCCCGGGGAATCCCCTTCTCGATTCCCTCCGCCCACAATAGGTTTCTCCTTGCCCCTGAGGCTTGAGGGGGGGGGCCGATTTTCTCGCTGTTCCACTCTCCTTACAGCAGTTCTCGATTTTATAGCCCTGCCAGTGTGACCTATTCTCCTGCCATAATTTATCAGTTCCTGGGCTACCTCCCCCCAAGTCATGGTCCCTCCTCCTCTTTGGTTTCGCCTCCCCCCTCCCCTTGGAGCCAGGATATCCCTTAGACGGTCCTGCAGCTGTACCGCGTACAGCTTCAGTGAGTCCGGAAGACCCTGGATCAGGGGAGTCATTCTATCAGGGTGTGCATTTAACAACATCGGGGAAGGCTGTTGAGGGACTAAACGCCTGTCGTGCATCAGCTGGAGACAAGCAGCCTTTTGTAAACTTTCGGTTAAATGATTTATATCAGGGGTCTCAATACATGCTGGGTCTCCTCGTTCCTCCTCCTGCCCAATACGCAGCTCGTTGAGTTAACGACCATGGCTCTCTTTGATCATCAGTGGTTAAAAATACACCAGGCCCCCAGTATCCCTGTGCCTCATCTTCTGACAATAAAACTCGGTCTCCGCCAGACAATGACACCCTCCATACATATTCAGTCTCAGATTCTTGAGCCCGTCTAGTATATTTTTCCTGGATTTTTGTTAGTTCGGTTGCCGAATACGGCACCGTCCGGGTGGTGACTTGCGGAGCTTCTCCACCTTGGCCTTCGGTGGTCTCCGTTTTGATTAATGGTCTCAGAATTGCCTGCTCCTTTTCGGCTTCAGGGTAAAAAATTTCTTGACTAATTTCCAATTCTTTGAGCGGGTATAGGGGTCTTGAATTGGATACCGACTTTTCGGCTAACTTTGCCAAACTTGAAAATCCCGGCTCGCTATCCGGAATCGAGTCACAATCTGTTTGATTGTAAACCCCCCCGCTCATTCTCTTCTAATTCAGACCGTAAGATTTTTTCTCGGTCCAATGCATCCGCTAGAGCCGCGCAAGCCCGCTCAGTGGCATTACGCTCCACAGTTAGCTGTTTCTGTGAGCTCTCCAGCTGTTTTTGTAAACACTCCAGCTGTTTTTGTAAACTCTCACTTTTCTCACGTTCCGCTGTTAATTGGTCCTGTAAAGACCTAGCTGTTTCTCCTTCCTCCTGCCTCGCCAAATGCCTTTCCTTTTGTGCCGCCGTCAGCGCAGCTCCTAATACAGCACACACCAGAGCCTTTCCTTTACCCGCTCGCCACTTCTGCTCCTTTGCAAGGGTAACTATACGATTTACCACTGTCTCAGGGTCGTGCCAATTATCGTGAGCCCAAGCTATTCCAGGTGGCGTAGGGCACGCTTTTTACTCCTTCAACTTCTCAAAAATTGGGGAGCAGTCAAGCATCGACATTTCCTGGGTAGTCATGACTTGCCACTGCTCGAACCTCTCCCGGCCTATGGCTGAGAGGTCACTTCCCGATTCTCCCTGTCCGCGTTCACTGGATAGAGAATCGGTATCCCCTTAGGACCTTCCAACACCGAGGGGATCCTGTCCGTGACGCCAATTTAAAAAATGTCACGTCCCACCTGGGGAGGAGGGGGGAGGAGTGACAAAGATTCGCAAATCCTCTCGGTGTGGATTAAGGTGGGCCAACACTCAAGGTCCGTACACAAACACTAGCTTTAATAGGAAGCTTCTATAGAGACAAATACTGAGTACAAATATTCGATACCCGCCAACACTCTCACGGTTATATCCACTCCAGCTACGCGGTTTTACGGAAAGTCAAGGTAGGCCATACAATACTTGACTACAATTTAACAACTTTTAACAACTTAATCACCTTAGAAAAGGTAAAAAAGAGAGAGAAAGAGAAAGAGAGAAAAGAGAATCACCAGTCCTGGATCCAGCGTTGGTCCTGCCAACAAGGGTATTCGGTGAGGAAAAAAGAGAAGAGTGAGGAGAAGTGAAGGTTCTTCTAAAGATGTTGATTCTGCGCAGGGTGCTCGGTGATGATAATTCCACAAATCATGCGTGCACGAGCATGAACACGAACACAAAAAACCAACTCCCATGAGCACGAGCACACGCACATTTATCAGGCTACATGATTAGTATAAACCCGCCTAAATTTACACTTATTGGTTAGTGATTAACATTTCATACACTATTGGCTTACTGTATTTAAATTAGCCTCGCTTGCTATGTAAATTAGCACGCATGCTCCTTTCAGGTGTGGGGGGGCAAGTCTTTTCGGTCCTGAATTGAGTCGGTGGTCGTGATCTCCCCTCGCCACATTTACCTTTCACCTACTTTCTGCAGTTTTATCTTCTCTGGCCACAGTCCAGTCTTTGGTGCCAAGATGTTCACTTTTATCGGCTTGTTAGCTCTTCTTCAAGGTTAGAGTCGTTAGTTTTCCACAGTTTGTTACCTTTTAGCTCCCTCCCAAATTCCTTTCCCAAGGCACAAGTGGTTAGTAGTTTTGCTAATTGGAGAATTACATCAGCGACCAGTCAAACCAAGAGGAGTGATACCAGGACTGTTCCCCAGGCAGGAGGTGTGTGGGGGGAATGAAACGCTTCGCAGACCACGGGGAATGGGGCCGAGGCAAGGCAGCCCTGTCTCCACAGGACTCCCTCCCTCACCCTCACTCCAGGGTACTGTCCAGTCCTGGGTCCTAGTGACCGTCGCTCTGTATTGTGGTTTTAGCACCCAGGCTGTTTGAGACATCTGATTGTTTTACACTAGCAGTTCTCTACAGTGGACCAACCTGATAGTTTTCTATGATGAAATGTATGGTTTCGTGGATGTGAGGAATGTGGTGCTTGTTGTATACTTTGCCTTTAGCAAGGCTTTTGATACAGTCTTCCACAACATTCTTGCCCCACATTAGGACATTATGGCCTGGATAGGTGAACTACTGGATGGGTGAAATATTGGCTGGATTGGTCTGAAGGAGTACTGGTTAATGGGTTATATTCTTCTCACTGAGCCTGATGTAGTGAAACCCTCCATGGCAAGGGGGTTGGAACGAGATCATCTTTAAGGTCCCTTCCAACCCAAACCCTTCTGTGATTCTATGGTTCTGTCTGAAGGCTGGCGACAGCATGAAGTTCTTGATTGGTTTTCCCTGGCACCTGTTTACTATCTTTGTCAATGACTTTGACACACAGAAATAAGTCTGTGGACAACACCAAACTGGGAGTGCAGTCTATATACCTGAGGACAGGGCTGTCATTAGGAGGGACTTAAACAGGCCGTAGGGATAAAATTCAACAAATACCAAGTCCTGCACCTGGAACAGACTTAACTTCCTGCAGTGGTACAGGCTGGGGTGTGACCAAGTAGCTGGAAAGCAGGTCTGTTGAAAACGCTTTGTGAATTCTTGAGGACAATAGGCTAAATGTGAGTCACCAGTGTGCCCTGGCAGTGATGAGAATTAACAGCATCTTGGGATGTACTAACAGGCCAATACATTGGGGGACATGATTGTTCTTCTTTACATGGTGCTTGTTAGAATGAGTCTGGCATAGTGCATCCAGTTTTGGGTGCACCAATATGAGAAAGATACTGATAAACTTGATCAAGTCCAGCAGAGGCCACCAGGATGATGGAGGGTCTGGAGAACATGTCCTTCAAGAAGAAGCTGAGGGAACTGGAATAGTTCAGCCTGGAGAAGAGATGGCTTCGGGGAGACCTAATAGCAGCCTTTAACACTTACAAGGGGCTCGCCTACAAAAAGGGAGGCCAGACTCTTTAGTGAGGCAAATGGCAGGAGAATGAAAGACAGTGGTCATAAGTGAATCAGGGGAGATTCTGATGGGACAGAAAGGAAAAAAGAAGATGTCTGTGAGGACAGTTAAACTTTGGAAGAGGTTTCGCAGAGAGGCTGTGCATTGTGCGTCTTTGGAGGTTTTCAAGTCCAGGCTGAACAAAGCCCTGCTTTAAGCAAGAGGTCATACTGGAGACCTCTGGATGTCCCTTCTCATCTAAATGCTTCTGTAATTCTGGGATTAATTGTCAAGCAGAGGAATCAAAATTGTCCAGGAAAATTTAGATTAATGGAAGAAAGAGTATCTAAAATGGCTGAATCGTGCTGGGAAGGCAGAGCAACTTTCTCAAACTGCTCAGGAACAACATTGCCTTTTAAATGATGTGTGAATAGGCTGGTCTAGGTGACTAAACTTTGTCAGTGAACTGTTGGCTGCTTTTTCCATGCTTCACCTTCCACCTTGGCTGCTATTAGCTCCCAACAGGCCCTCACCAATTACTGCCACTCTGAGTACAGGTATTTTACCTGTTAGTTGCAACTGAAAACTTGGAGCATTTCTAATCACCACCTTTCACACAGTCTTTCCCAGTCATAAATCTTTAGTAAGCACTGGATTCACTTAGATTTCTTCATTCAGGTTCAAACGGCAGGCAGCAAGCAAAACACTGTAGTAGTAACCAAAGATCTTAGAGCTGGGCTCCAAACGTCGTGCAGCCTAAAACCAAAGAACCCAAACATTCACCAGCTTTTGTCTTGTAGATGAATGTACCATGCACTATTTTTTTGAGTAACCTATTCTTACGGGAAGTATCTACAAGATTTGGGCATTAGCAGCGCACAAAATGATCACTTCAGAACACACACATTATACATACATTTATGTAAGTATACATATACATAGATATAGATATATATGTAAAATCCTATATTTTGACATCTCATTTTTTACACCTTTTACACTATCAGGTCTCTTTTGTGGATATCTGCACATACTTGTCCCACATTCCCCTCAAATTCGTGTATGTTACAGCCTGCATTGTATTGTATTAGCCTGCACTGAAGCTTTGCATCAAGAGTATAAAACATTGCTGATCACCAACTTTTGCCAAGTTAGCATGCATTTAATTTAAAGTTTCAGTTCCTGGAGATGCAACACACAAGTTCCTGTTCATGCAAGCATATCCAGATTTATTTACAAACTTGTAGATCATGTAGGTTTAGAGAAATGCTTAGACGATGTGACTGCTTCAAGTGTTTCAAGAACAACAGAATTATATACAAGCGCTGTTCCAGCATTAGCTCAATCATGATATTTTGGGAATAGAATCATGATTTTTAAAATCTTGAGGAAACACCACTGACCTTTGTGACTGACTTTGTGGTGTTTGCAGCCACATAAGCCTCCATTCTCCTGCTAATGACTGGAGAAGTCTCTTAACAATCTCTTGATGGTGTACAGCATTTTATGATAGTATTGCAGAATGGATGAGGTTGGAAGGGACCTTTGGAGATCGCCCAGGACAGCCTCCCTGCTCAAAGGAGGGTCAGGTAGAGCAGGCTGTCTTGCTTCCTCTGTTTATCACAAGATCAAACACTGCCATTGTAGGTTCTGCATGAACATCCTAATGACTGAATGATAACTTCATTCTTGCTAAGGAACCACTGGGAAGCAATCTTCTGAATGTCACTTTTACCACAAGTAAATTCGAGCTTCAGAGATGTAGTCTATTAATCCTCTCATTTAAAAACAAAGACCTAGAGGTCCTTTACAGGAGGACAGATGATTTAGTGTTCCCTGTGGACACAGCTGCATAGGCAACAGGCCAATCAACTGGAGAAACTGACTAAAGAACATCTGTTGCTTCAGCAATGAAACAGCTGAACCAGATGAAAGTATGTTTCATGTAGCCAGTGCACACCATGTCATGCAGCTCCAGATGGCTCAGTATGAAGAACTGTTTGCCTTTTTGGTACTACCATTAAGTCCCCTTCATGTGCTTTACCGGCAATGCTAGCCTTAGAAGCTCACTTCCTCCCCCTTTTGCCAACCATTTGCTAGGAGAAGGAGGTAGGACCATGAAAGGTCATTTGATCTACCAAGGAATATGATCAATGATATCTGTACTGTGTAAGCTTCTGACAGGTGAGTTGTGAAGACATACAGTGTCCGTCCTCTGAGGCTTTCAAATAGGTTTGACAACCCAGCCTTGCTTTGTTGGTCTGATTGTTAGAAAGTACTTCCCAGTTTCTGACCTTGCTCTTCCTGCTGTGATTTTAGTAGACAAAACAGGTCATACCCTTTGTCTTTGCAAATACTTGTGACATATCTGATATAACCTCCAGTTAGTCTTCTCTTGACTAAGTAACGACTTTTTCCATCATTTTGCATCCTAGGATTTAGGCTTGCAGATTTTTGCGTTTCTTTGCCACAACTTTCCAGTTGTTATGTTATCTGCCCCAATAGACCTTGCTTCCTCTTCAAAAGACCAGCCATTTCTTTCCAAGACAGATAAACACCTTGCCTTCCCTCACGAAAGCGCCTTTAACAAGATCTGCTTTCACTGTCCAGATGCTTTGCTCTAATATGTACAAACCCAGAGATGCAGTTTGTTGACACAAATCTGACTTGGGACCCACACTCTCCCAGAAACACTATGGCAAACAGGGAAGTATAGTCTGTCATACAAATCTTATGCTGGGGAGCTGTAAATCAGAGGCAGCTTGGAAGTTCACTGCCCCACAAATTCAGACACATTTTGAAGTATTAATCAACGTTTTGTTACAGATTTACTTTAGTTTAAATGTAATCCATAACAGTTTTTAACTCTGTAACTGTCATGCAACCTCCTTCATCTGTAAGGCAGTAAGATATTTCTATTTCTTTCAATAATGTTTAATCTTTGGGTTTTAAGGAGTTGATATTTTTCTCCCTGTTGTCCCTGCTATAGAATTGACAAGGCATGCTGTCTCAGCCTCTAGCTGAACAGTTTTATCCCTATTCTGATCTGCAGCATTTTTTTATGATTGAAGGATACCATAAAACCCAGAGAGATTTAAACTCAAGAGACTGGTATTTAACAGTCATTCCTCAGTCATTCCAACCCATTTGAGCTCTTCAATCCTTACTGTTACTTGGTTTTAAATTCCTTCATTTCCCGTGGCAAAAAAAATCCCTGGCTTTGTCTCTAGTGTCAAACTCAAATAAATTGGGTTCGTTAAGACCTCTAGCCAAATCCACTCAATTGTACAAGACAAACTGATTCAGCAACCATTTGGAAAAGATGAAACACACTATTTTAGCAAATACCAGCCACTTAACGTAATTCTAGGCTTACAAATATTCCCACTGGTAACTGAAAGATTAAGGCTTTTGGCAGTGCCTGTCAGCAACTGTTAACTAGCAATTAGAAACTTCTGGTTATGTATTCTTCCTCACCAGAAGACCTCTTAGTGCTTCAAAGATGAACATTAGATAGAAAAGTGGAAATAGAGAAGGATTTAGTGACTCAGGAAATCAGTATCTGTTTGTTAACACTACTTACATATACACAGCTTAGATCCCTTCAAGGTTTGGTTTTTTAAACACAAAAAGCCTCAGCCATATCCTTACTGTTAAATGATGAGATTTACACCGAGGGCAGGGAGTGGCACGGAGAAGCAAAACAAAAACCCACGCTCAGTTCCCAGGAGTTCTGCATCTGCGATGCTCCATCCTCAGAACTTGGAGCTTGCTCCAGTAAGAGGAAGAGTATCAGCCACCTACTGCATTGTGCCAGTCAATGTGTTGTCCCTTCGACTGTCAGCTGTAGTTACTGCGTTAAAGCTGAGGAAGAAGTTACCTTCCTGACTGCTACAGTTCTTTATGACCATCAGTTATCATTTGGCAGCTAACATACTAGACTACATGCATACAGAACACTGGTGAGATTTTTGATTGCCTACACATGTAGAAATCACTAACATCACCACTTATATTCCAGCAATTCAGTTTCAGATACACTCACAGACAACCTGTACAAAATCAAAAGCAGAGATGGAAAATCAGAAGTAAATACTGGGAAGAGGAGCAGGCTACAGGAGGAAGTGTCGGACATTTGGAAAAAGGGCTCAAAAAATTTCTTCTTGAATTACCAGTATGTGCTGCTACTAAATTGCAGGGGTAAGGGTTTTTTAAACAGATAGGCTCCAGGCTATTAGAATGCAGTACATGATGTCTTTTCCCTTGGGGATTTTTTTCTTTTAATCGGAGTTGCATCTTTGATATGAAACTGAGGTGCAAGATGCAGTGATACCACAATGAAACTTGGCAGAATGCTACTACTTGGCTCATTGTGATGAGCCAAGGCACACTTTGCACAAGGCGTGCTTGTCTCACATCTCTTCAGGTTCCTGACTTCTTTTTCCAACAGGTTGCTGCCAGACCAGTGCATAAACCTGACAGGCTTAGAAACCATGTTAACCAAGTGGATTGCATGTATCCAGTCTGCTCACATTTATCTGCTGCTGTGTTGTCCTATGTTTTGCAAGTCACAATACTGGTTATAGGACAGTGGTCCACCTACTACTCCAAGTCGTTTTCTGTGTATGATCAGTTCTGGCTCTGGTTCCCCCAAACAGGGAGAAAGTAGCCAGTCTCACTTGGATATTGGTCGTCCACTGCTGACCAAAAACAACCTATGATAGAGCTTTGCTGATTTCCAGTATTTGCATTCTTTTTTCTGGGGTAAAATCTGTCTTTCAGATTTTATTTCTTTAGATTATCCAGGAAAAGAAGGAGGTTCATTTATCTTCCAACTCAAGCATATCACCTTCATATATATTTAAGATTTGGATTTTTTCCCACCATATACATATTGTGATAGACAATATTGTGATAGACGATATTCCTCTACACAAACTGTGCCATGTGCACTATATATTTATACAGTCAGGTACAGTTACCAGTCACTTCTCATTCACTGTTCACTAACATTTCTGTGGATCCTGGTTGAAATTTCAGGTGTCAGTTCTTAAAAGAGTTGCATTATCTAAGAAGCGTAGAGTTAAGAGATAAGAGGCATACTCAGATATCTAGTTCTCCCCTTTAAAACGCTTGTTTCACAGAATGGAATACCATGAATTCTGATCAGGTCTCTCTTGAGAGAGCAGGTGGAGTGCAAACAGTCATGCAGTGTATAATACATTTCACCAGGGTCATGTAGACGAGAGGACACCTCAGACAGCGCTCTTGAGCTAGAATGAACAGTTACAAATGAAGGAGAAAGCAGAACTATCAGCCATAATGTCACCTGGGAATCTCCAGAATGACTGAATAGATCTTTTTTCGGTCAACAAAGTTCCTTCAATTCCATCAGACAACAAGAGAGGAAGAGAGGGAGGGAAGAACAGGTCCACACAAGTGACTAACATGGGAGTGTTGATCCTGCCTGTTTGCCTTTTGGGCTGGGCCACCCCTCGGGAGCCCTGATGAGCCTCTGGAACTGTCTGTAAAGCAAATGAGTGTCTTGGCTACATACAGTGAAGGAGGCAATTACTAGTCAAGTACCTCAGTCAGTGAGAAGAGCCCATAGTCCTGAGATTGGAACTGATGCAGTGGGGTCAATGGCAGGGTATTATGGGGCCCAGGAAAGGGACACTCAAAGACTACAGCTACAGATAAGCGTTTTATCTTGGGGTGAGATACCATGTTATGCTGATGCAAAAAAAAAAGTTAACCTATGACCTGTAAGTTAGTTTATACAGTTTTTCTATATTGTTGGTACTAATGGTCAAGTATCATACTCAAAGAAAGACATGAGAGAAAGTGCGTGAGGATAAAGGTGTAGAAAATAAGACCTAAGAGGAAAGACTAGTGGAGCATGGGTTTAGTCTAAATGCATTTGAGGGAGACGCATCAAAGATAGCTGAATGCTTTGAGGTATTTGGGGGGATATTTTTCCAGCATCCAACTGTGAAGATGCAGGGAAGGTGTGTAGTCTTTATCCTAGGAGACTATAAACAAGCATCTGCCAGGCTGACAACATGCATGTCTGTAAATCCAGTTGATCTTATGTTGGGGTGGGGGGCCTATTTTTTACTTCTAGGATTCTAACTTCCAGTGCATCCTCCAGGAAACTGTCCTGTTTCAAAAGGGTCTTCATCAGGACTTCACCTAAGTGAACTTAGTGTAATCACCAGTTGCTTCTATGTAGATTTCCAAGACAGGAACAGTTTAGCAATCTTATGGAACTATATTTTGTAGGGGGACAATAGCCCTCACTTCTGGGATTAAAGTAATTTCAGTGAACAATTCAAACCTGTTAGCCCAAAGAGATCATCTCTGACAGCTCCCAAAAAAGTTCTCCATCTCTTCCTGCATATACAGCAGCTATGTTTGATTCTTGCATCCTGATTTGCTTTTGCAAGCATCTAATTTTAGCTTCACATTTACTGTGATCAGGTCTTACTGGAATTTCCCTTGCTCCGGGGTGAATCACCGCACTGTAGAGGGATTAATGTGTGCAGTGCCCCTCTACTTTTCTTCTACGGTTTTTGTTTCTCTCTTTCTCAATTCCCCTGATTATATAATTCCAGTTATATCTTCTCACTACATTTTTGATCTGCTAGGTGGTTCTCCATTTCTAAAGACAAACTTGCTTCAGGTGTCTTTTAAAACACAACTTCAAAATCAAAGCAGCCAATTTTCTTTTGTTACATTGGCTCAATCAGCACAAACCATTTTCGCTGCTTACTATAAGAATCTCACTAATAGAGGAGCTTTATCCCCAAGTTTCAATTAATATTCTCTGTAATAACTAGAGATCTGTATCACCTATTGTCTTGTTGGCTGAAGTGGCACATCCTTTCTTCCATGGGAAGACAAATATGGCCCATGCTGTGATCTCCAGGATGGCTGAGGATTCCTGTAGCCTTTGACAGACTCCTTTTTAGGCTTTTCCTGAGTTTCCTTGCACCTTTACCCCTAAGCTTTCCATTTCTCTGCAAGGTTCCCCTATAGCATTTTGCACAATGGTATTACAAGAGATTTATAAATTGTCTTGGAAGTATCTGGATGATGTCCAGTATGCTATCAGAAAGCTTGTCAGTTCAATGTCAATAGCAGAAGAGTTTCTGCTGATGTACTAGAAAGCAAATGTTTCAAGATGCTGCTGCAGCCTTTGAGGTGAAGCATGCTGTTGATCCAGGAATCAGGAGAGAGACAGAGGGAGGAAAGAAAGCTCAGGAAGACCCATTTACTACCATCAAGACTTCAGGAATTCATATGTTCAACTTGTAATCATACCTATTTGTGAGACTGGGATATTCCTACTGCACCAGGCACAACAAACAGCCACCTCACTATGGAGAAATACTCAGTCCATTATGAAAAGAAGTACATTGTGATAAGCTGCAACAGGTGGCTGGACTTGAGTGTGGCAAGAATAGGTTGCACCTGCAGGCATGGTGTCCTGAAATGGAGCAGCTCTAGATGGGGTGGACTGTGACTTCTTGTTGTGACTGTGTCCAAGAGGGTACAGGGATTCAGTGTTAGACCTTCCATGCTAAGTGACAAAGAGGATACAGTCTGAGCCATCCCATGCAATAGCTGGTTCTGCATCACATAGATGATTCTTACAGCCTTTCTCAAAGCAGGAACTACTTACACCACCACCTAATTATCACAAAGCTCCTCAGGAGCATGTAAGACACTCAACTTTAGGCAGAGGCTCTCAGGACTGGAAAGGATTCAGATGTTTATATGCGAAGGGGAAACAGAATGTCTTAAATCAGTCTGATAGCGACCTGGACTTATCAAGAGCTGTACCCACACCTAGGAAGCACTTTTTATAATTTAATATCCAGTTAACTAATGTGGCCCAGTGAAAAATAACTCCACCTTTCCCCAGTGAAGACAAGGCACTTCAGTTTATTGTGAGTCAATTTCTTTCTGGTTGATCTTCATGATCCTGTCTCACAGGGGAACCAATGTGCCCTGCTTTTATGGTGTTTACTTGGAATAATTCATACTTAATACTTTACCCAGGAAGGAGGAAGAGATGCAGCTTGGAGACAAAGGGAAATGTTTAATGGTGAGTATAAGTCCCCAAAGTAGCTATTTCTTTGGGATGGGATACTGATGTCTTGAAGCCAATATTTTTGTGGGGTAGTTGTCCAAAGGTAGTCTTAGACATCTCAAGTCAAGGCAAATCTCTTGTTGATATTAACACTGGAAGTGTTTGGACTGTACTACTCTCTATTATAATCACAGAACATAGTCATAAATCTTTACCTGGTTCCTCCACCTCCCTGTCATCTGCTGTGTAGTATTTCTCCTTTTTCTTTAAGAAAAATATTACCTGAAAACACAGGGACAAGTGAGAGGTAATTAAGGACAAGGTCCAGCCATCCCATGAACATATTTGCAACATAAGGTCCTGCAGTTTGAGCCTTCCCTGAATGCTTGTGGACTCCAGGGACTTGGCAGGAAAGGCAGGAAGCAAGAGGAAATCTTCACCCCCAGCACAATCAGGGAGAAATCTACACTGATTTTTGCAGAGATGACATATCTGTTATGCTTGGGAGCATGGTTTAAGGTTCTCTGGTTGGCATATCAAGTAGAGCCCTGCTGCCATGTACCCAACAGGGAAAGGACAATCTCTCCCAAGGAAATAAACAGTAGATCAGCAATTGAGGCACATACAAATCGAAATCTCAGTGTTTCCACAGATCTTCTCTATCATTCTGGTTCTACTACTACTTCTGTGCCTCCACCTCTCAGCTAGATGAGGAGGAGGAAGAGTGATTGATCTTTCATTCAGCCTGTCTGAAGAGACCACATTGGTCTCATCAAAGGTTTCCAAGCTTTTCTAAGGTACTACTAAGCCAGCATGAGGGAGAAGGCTGCAGTCTGTTGGGGCAGGATACTACTCTGAAATGGTTTGCATACCACTAGTAGGACATATAATTTGGGAACCCCTGAATTACAGAAGGATGGAGATAGAGGGATTCTAGATTCTTACGTCTAACAATTAAATGGACAAATATGTTGCGTCCACCTTGAACCCTACCAGTCAAATCAGCATCGCTCTCTAGCATGCTATTTTTGTCCTATGCGACATTGAAAGTACTTCAATTTTTAGGACTCAGCAAGATTAAAAAAATGTGGGCCACAGAGTCAGACCATCCTTGGAATTATGCAGGGTTGGTGGGCAGGTAACCAGGAGTTGAGATTCCAGTGATACCTTCAAAACATTGCAAGGAATAATTGCCCCTTCTAAGAGGAAGAATGGTTGGCCAGAGCATCAGATTATTTTTTTTTTCTGAGCTCAGGCAAGAGGTAGAAATCACACCAGCCTAACATTTCACAGACAAGAAAGTGGCTCCCAGTTTTCTTGTAAGTCAGAATATGCTTCATTCTATAAAGAATGAGGGGAAAACAGCTGACTACCACAAGGGAAAACTATATATTGACCATCCCATCTACCACCTAATCCACCAATAAAACTAAAAAAAGTGAAGGATGAAAAGAGAATAAAAGTTGCTTTTGAAAGTATTCAATACAGTTTAGTTACAGTAGTCTGATTTTCAAGCTGGTACCATTTTATCTCCTTTTTATATCTGCCCAACTCTTTATTTAACAATATTAAATATAAATAGACATTTAAATACATAACAAAAAATAACACTTCTGTCTGTATCTAGGAGACAAAGCTGGCTCAAGGTTATGCATAATCGTACAAAAGTTTTAAAAAACTTGTTTTTCTCCTAACAAAGGGCTTTAATTGTACTAAACCTTTGTACCTACTTACAACCTATGGGAACAGTATACATTGCCCACTTCCTGTATAGCTTCCTAGTTTAGGTCAGCACAGTTAGTAACTGGAGACCAGATGCAAATGAGCATGTCAATTAGCCATCCCTGGTAAGGGGGAGATCACCTCTGGTGCAGAAGCACGGTTGACAGCTGGAAGACAGGGGTGGCCACCTTTTCATCTGCATACACCCACAGCCAGAGGTCTCCATATTTGCCACCCCTTGCAAAATCTTGCTGTAGGCAGAACCATCTATGCTGTCTGCTTGCTCATGTCAGCCCTGCAGGGAGATATATTACTCAAGGCAACAAAAATCATTGTGGGTTTTATATTTAAATTATTCAGTAGTTGTACATTTTCTGTCTGCACCACTGGAAAAATAAGGCCCCACACCCAAGTGATGGACAGATTTCCTACAATCCACTCCCTGAACTCAAATAGACAATATTATAAACCAGGCCAAGCACCTTGTTAAGTAATGCACACCTTAAAACCAATGCCACACCTACTCTTCCTCAAGAAGCTTATTTCAAACATTCCTCTTGTCCTTTTTTCCTGGCTCTTCCCTATTTTCCTCATGCTTAAATTCTGCTTTGGAGGAGGTTTGCACACCACTCTATGTTTTCATCAGGACGTGTACAATGACTTGAAACCAAGGAAAATTTAGGTTTATTTAATAGTTTGGTTGCAACCAGAGCTTCATTAAGTTCTGCTTGCCACCGCACCAACATGTAGTATATTCAACAGTTCCTCAAGGATGCTTCAGCTTCAGCCTCAAAAGCAGTTGTGCAGAGTCAGCACTTGCTGGTCTTTTTGAATGGGAGCACAATGGTCAGTGAACATGTTAGGTCACAGGTCAGATGCTAGATAAGTTATCTGCTTCAACATAAAATGCTTTTGAAATATTCTTGGCCAGAATAGAAGCTGAAGTTTTTCAGCCCATTGTCTTTTAAGGACAGCTGTGTTTCAATGAATACATTTCAGGTTGAAAGAACAGGTCTGCTTTTGTAAGTTTATGTGCTCCAAGACTCCAGACCAGGCCTCGTAGTTCTGCAAATAGAAAAGGGTTTGAGGAGAAAAGGATTATCTTTGGAGGCTGAAGGGGGGCCTCCCTCAGTTTCCTAGAGTTTATTACAAGGAATAGGAGGACAAGGAGATGAAATAATTTGTAAGGCCTCAACTCTGAGTGAGATTTTAGATAATGTAGTAGAACAAAAAGTGCTTCCCCAAATGGTACAGAGACCTAGGGCTGATCAGCAAGAAGTGTACCTGCTAATGCATGTCTCCCCAAACCTTCCAGCTACTGAAGAAATTCAGCCAGAAACATCCACTGCACACCACAGGCAACCTGGACAAGCTGCCACAACCACAAGACTTCCTGACAATTTATTACTGACTGTGGAGACAAGCATCAGTGTTTCCATTGACAGCTGTGAGGACTTCTCTGGGAAAATAACAAATCAGTAAGACCACAAAGGGACAGACCTAGCTAGAAGCCATGGAGGAAGGTTGAAGTCTAACAGAACCAGCTGCTAAACCAAGCAGAAGGTTGGGAGAGAATAGAAACCTTGTCCTAAAATGAGTTCTGAGCCACTGGCAGGCTCCACTGACAAGCCCATGTCTCCAATGACAGATCTGAAAACTGGAGTTCTGGAAGCTTACATGGAAACTACAGCCTAAGCAGACAGTTCTACTTAATAAGGTGGAAGATGGTCATATGGCCAAGAGATATGGAAAAGGCTCACAGCTTATTACATATCAAGGGCTTAGCAACTGCCAAATAAAATACAGAGGATTGTAGCAGAAACTTTTCATCTCCTATAGGCAAGGAGAGATCTCCAAGTGATGTCTTTTCCAAACAAGACACAATTTCCCAGTTCTCCTCCACTGCATCAACCTTCTCTGCCTCCTCCAAAACAGTCTCAGTTGCCACTTTTTCTGGTGTCAACATCATTTTGCCTGGAAAGGTGCTATGAGGAGTCCTCCCTCCTCCCAGCAGGGCAAGTTAGTTTATGCACTATTTCATTCCAGCATAGATGAGTCTTGATGCATTGCTTTATTTATGTCCTGCATTGGCCTGAAAGAACTAGCCAAGCTAACATGTTTGTAGTACTCACTAGACGGGAGTTCAAAGCAGCAAGCTCATTTTCACGGGTGAGGAAACCAAGTTTCTCTTTACCTAGGAGAATTACTGCCCTTATTTCTAATGTGTATGTGCTATGATCACTCTTTGCCCAGGAGGCTGAAGTAAAGCTAGGTCTTTTGCCTCACTGATTTTAAAGAACTCCTGAACATATATGTGGTATGGGAAAGGCAGAAGGTCATTAACACTTTCATCAATTTCCCTAAGGTAATCCAGCCCAGTCATGACCAGAATGAGATTGTCTTCACAGAGTAGTGTCAGCTTGCCCGTAATTGCTTTCTCCAGACAGAACAGTCAGCATCAAGCAGGATTGCCCATAGATATCACCCCCTGTAGCAGCCAGGAGAAGCTGCTGTGATGTCTTTTCCCTGTGCTTGGCTGCTAAAGGCACAATAAGGCAGCCACTACCCAGGAGGAAGCTAAACTATAGGTGTAAGCATGGGATTATAGTGAGTGGGGATAGTGTAGGGGAAGTTTGTTACATCAAAGAAGAGAGTGTGGATGCCAAGGTGAAGTTCAAACCAGATTTCAGAAAGCAACTCGTTGCTGGATGTGCTAGGGCAGAGAACTAACAGTGAGAGAGAGGCTGAGCTCGGACATAGCTACAGGGTTAGAGTTGCGGTGCCATGTCAGAATGGGACAGTGATGGTGTCCCACAGCCAAATCATCAGTCAATCAGTGAAGTACCAGAAAGTGCTGGGACAAAGGAGAGAGGAGTGATGAGGAAAGTGTGGAGAACAGCTGTGGTGAAGAAAAAAAAAAACAGGATTGCAGAGGGCTGACAGTCCAAGTAAAGGAACTGGTCAAGGGAAGATGCCCAGTGAAGTGATGTGTGGGTTTGACCTTGGCTGGCTGCCAGGCTCCCACCCAGCCGCTGTCTTACTCCCCCTCACCAACAGGACAGGGTGAGAAAATAAGATGGAAAAGCTTGTGGGTCGAGGTAAGGGCAGAGAATTTGCTTGCCAGTTCACAGGCAAAACAGACTCAACTTGGTGAAAATTACATAAATGTATTGCAAATTAGAAATAGAGTAGGATGGTGAGAAAAAAAGACAAGTAAAACACTTTCCCCTCACCCTGCCCCTTCTTCTCAGGCTCAATGTCACTCCTTTACTCCCAGGTCCTCTACCTCCTCTCAGCCCAGACAGGCAGGAGAATGGGGAATGGGGGTTGTGGTCAGTCCATAAGGGTTCCTCTCTGCCGCTCCTTCCTCCACACACTGTTCCCCTGCTGTAGCCCATGGGATAAAGTCTTTCACGAGCTTTTCTAACGTGGGTTGTCTCCATAGGGTACAATTCTTCAGAAACGGGCTGCTCTGGTGTGGGTTCCCCGCGGGCCACAGCTTCTGCCAGCAAACCTGCTCCTGCATGGGGTCCTCTCCACAGGCCACAGCTTCTGCCAGGAGCCTGCTCTGGCATGGACTCTCCACAGGCTGCAGCAGCTTCCTTCAGGGCATTTCCACCTGCTGTGATGTGGGGTCCTCCATGGGCTGCAGGGTGGATATCAGCTCCACCATAATCCTCCTTGGGCTGACGGGGACAACTTGCTCCACCACAGTCTTCTCCACGGGCTGCAGAGGAATCTCTGCTCCAGCGTCCGGAGCACCTCCTTCCCCCTCCTTCACTGACCTGGGTGTCTGCAGGGCTGTTTCTCACACTTTTTTTTTTTTTCATTTTCTTCTTTGCCTTTGTGGCATTTTTGCCCTTTCTTAAGTACTTCATCCCCAAGGTGCCACCATCTTGGCTGAGGGACTCGGCTGTGCCCTGTGGTGGGTCTGGCACAGATCAGCCCTGGCCTCTACTCACAAAGGCCCTCCACAGCCCCTCCGCTACAGAAACCTTGTCACATAAACCCAATACAAGTGAAAAACTCTATAGGTTGAGTCTGCGTTTCTCTGTGGGGAGATAAGGAGCACTTGCTAACTAGAAAGAAGGGAGGAGATTATGTGGCAGTGGCACAAAGTTATGTGCCAAGACCTAAAGCCATCTGGCTTGTTGGATTTGGATTGTGTTTCCAAAGTGACAGTAGTGCATTGCTTTCTCTTTTACTTTCCAACCACGGTACAGTGCACTAAGGTACAGTTGAGGCTGTGAATTTACATCCAGTTTTGAAAGGACATTTCAGCATGTGATCCACCTTCTAAAAGCCAGCCACTATAAAGCCCAGGGATTTCTGGCTTTAGCTTTTCCAGATATCTTTTAATCCGCTTTAGTTAAGGAATTGCCAGGTTGGGGCACTCAGCTAGCCTTTGTCCAGCTCTGTATACAAAGCCCTGCAATACTTCCAGGCTTATGACTAAGATAACTTTTTAACAGTAGTTTATACTGGAGAATCCTAAGACTTGGATAAAGTCTACTAACTGCCTCCTCTTAGTCCCCTTCACACCTGTAATATCTGTCCTGTTCTGTAACTGCACACTGGGATGTAGAAGAACTATTATTTACATCAAAACCAAAAATAGAAATAAATCAACTGTCTGAGTGGAAAAAATGCAAGTAATTCCTCTGGAAGTCTGTAACTGCGTATCTAAAAACTCTTCTGTAGTGGCCACGAAGGTGTGCAGGAGGAGAACCTGCCTCCTGCTGTCATACACTCACTGGGTGTAACAGGGGACGTGAAGTCCTGACTCCCATACCCCTTCTTCCACCCAGGTTTAGTAAGGACTGCAACTCTCTCTCTCAAGAGGACTACAGTAATGTGGTGTCTCTTGACCCAGCCATCTGCTATCACAAACCTTGCAACAACTAGACACTGAGGTCACTACTTTATTGATGCGATGAACTTTTTGGAGATGGCAACAGAAAGCAAAGATTTGGGGAAGGCAGAGAAAAGACAGGGACTGTTTACATAAGCCATATTTCTTAGGAAAACAAGGATCAAAATGAGAAGACTACAGCTTAATGTAAGATATGCAATTTATTTCAATCTGGCATTCCCATAAAGGAGCAAATCTGAATCATGGCTTTGTGGCACACATAGCAGTCATCCACTGATTAACAATCTCCCCCCAGGGTTAATGGGTCAGCCAAATCACCCCCACATTATGAAAACTACAGATAAAATTTAGAAGTGCTGTCATTTTCCTTGAGGAAAAGGCAATGCTGATTAATGAATCTTAGTCTGCTGAAGTCCTCAGTCATGAACACGAATGTATTTATCCCTTCTGTGAACTCTGAAGATGAAGTTATTCACCAGTGACTAATGATTTGGGGTGGTTTGAAGAGGTGCAGTACAGGAACTATTGCATACTCACTCTGAAAGCCAGGCATCTGTTTTTTGTTTCTTAAATAGCTTTAGTCCTTTTTGAAATATTTTGATCTTTAATATTTTTTTTATGAGAAGTAAAATTAAGTCAGCAACCTACTTTGATTCTTGAACCCCATTTTAGGTTCCCTAAAGTTTTTGGCTTGAATGAAAGAGTGCCATGTTTCTCTGAGAACAAAGAAGATTGGTTAGGCCACTTGAATAAAACTGCAAGCAGTTCTGAATTACCAACCATTGCACTAGCCTGCTTTGAAACCTTGGATTTTTCCCTAACATTTTTCTGCCTTCTTTGTACCTCAAAGGCACCATTTTGATCTTTTTACTTACTGTTAACCTGACAGTAAAGGACTTTGGAGAAGGTGAGCAGTTAACATGGCTAACACCAATTATATGGCTCCTTTAGCCAGCATTCTGTGAAATCAGGTTTAGCCACCAATGTCAACCTAAACAGGTTTTTGAATACAAAGTTTTGTACTTAAATCTGTGCTTGAGACATTTGAATGAAATGTCCATTATATGTAAAGAGAGGGTCAAATCTTCACATTTACTTCCCGTCTACTGAAGTGGGCAGTCTGCTCAATGGGCTGTTGCATGGACCGACGACAGTGTTGGGACCATCCAAGCACAGCACTACAGCTATTCTAGCCTCTGCATTTAGAGATGGGCCCCCCAGCAGATTCCTACAGGAGGACGTTTCGCTTCAGTGGGGTGTGGGTGAGGGTGGGAACAGGTCCCACTGTGGAGCCCAAATCTCTGGCAAAGAGAATTCTGTTGAGTGCTGCAGGTTAGAATTGAATTGATTACTGAAGATAAATCTCTAATAGTTACTCTATACCTATTTATTTAAAGATTCAGCTTGGCTAATGTAACACTGGGTAATTCAAAGATTCATTGCATGCTACAATACACAGTTCCCATATGGGTGCTTTTCTCTTTCCAGAGTTCAGTGTCATTATAGCATTTGCATACTGAGCAGCCACCCAGCACTTCGTTAAAATAGCCTGTTTGGCTAATAATACCAGCTCAATTACCATATTATCTGAAATACATATAATGCTCAACCATAGTTAAAAAAACATAGCAATAAAAAAATTCTGCAAAAGCTAAGAGACCTACACTTGAGTAAGTGGCCTCAAAAGTAATTCCTCCTCATTAGCCCCATATCTAGCACCAGACAGACACTGAAAACCTTCAAACTCTACTGAATACAAAACAGAGCATGATTCTCGTTTGAGGAGGAGAAATTATCTCGCTAAGATTTTTGACACATCCTGATTTGGTAACGTGTAGCCTTTGAGTGGTGCAACACGCAGGAGTTACTGTGCCCTGAAAATAGGAGCTGTGATGAAACAGCTCTGCAGGGAACAGTAGGGAAAGACAAAAGTTACTTCCATTTGACCTGATCTGATCCTTTTGGGTCCCTTGGGTTGTAACTCATACTCTGTGCAGGCAGAAAACATACAAGGTTTGACTTCTTTTCCTGACTGTCTTTCCTTCATTAAAAATCTGCTTTTCAGCTCTGCTTATGGCCTTCCTAGAGGTGCTAAGAAATCCATTTCCACTGTGTGTTTCCAGAGGTACTCTTCTGTCTATGGTCAGGAGACAGCCTCTCAAGCTGTGCTTCCCTGTCTGGGACAGGACCCAGCCCAGAGCTGAGATGTCACAGCTCTTCCCCATGTTCTCTTCCTCCCACTCACCCCATGAGCCTCCAGCGAGTGGGTTTAAACACTGACAGAGTTCTTGTACGTAGCCACTCTCCCCCAGTATGTAATCCCTACTGACAGCACAGCTCCATCTGTGCCACATTTCCAAGCACATGGGGGAGGATCTGCAGGCTGCAGAATTATTTCAGTGGCATAAGACTTCCGCAGGCTTTTGCAGCCCTGAGTAGGCACGAGTTTGAGGGCAGGGAAGGTGCGGTCCCACCTTTCTTCTGTGCTCCCAAGTTAGCCTCAGTATAAGGAGCAAACCACAAACACAGGATAAACCGAGATGTCAGGCTCCTACAAAGCAATGACAGTAATAAGTAGTGTGATCATGCCAAGACATTTGTGGGGTAGCTTACTGCAGTTCAGGTTTAGAAAAGAAAATTGATAAATGTTTTTGCATGATGAGAAATGCATGGAAGATTCACAGTGATAGGGTATTTCTATGGTGACCAGTGCAGCATCATATTTAGTGGTAAGAGATGTTAATGGAGGAGTCCTGGCTCCTGAAGCAGCCAGATCTTTAAGGGAGCTGAGTACACTTTAAAAGGAGCAAGATGTTTCAAACGCGTAACAAAACAAAAATACAGACAGAAAGATTGTCCCAGACATGTAGAAATTTGGAGCTTAACTATGAGGGCTCTTGGATTCCCAAGTACAGCTCTGTGACTACAATACTGGGGGGGGGGGGGGTGTTCAGTATTTCTAGTGCAACAGGCAGAAAACAATCAGAAACAATGGGCACATTTGTGAAGCTGGATACCAGAGGAATACAAAGGCTGTATTTTCAGCTTGTCATTAGGAAAACATCACATCTCATTTTTTTCAGCATGCATATTGAGGTTTTGTTACTAAGGAAGCCAAAGCAAATCATGGGACACAAGGTTCAGACCCAGGAAACAGAAAATAATTCCAAAGTCCATATCTAGATATAAACTACACAGTATGTCTTAGAAGAGCTATCTCTAAAGGGAAAAACACATTATCCCTTAGCTCTGTGCTGATGTCCTCTGAAGAACCTTCATGTTCTGAGAAAGCCAAGCTGATAGTATTCCCTTTTTTGACAAAATGAAAGCATATGCCCATGTTAGATTTCAGCTCTGTCCCTTTCCTTGCTAAGCTGTTTTTTCTCAAGTAACACCTTCATAAACATCTTCTTGTGCTACTTTTCTCCTTGGGGTAGACCATTAGCCCTTTCTACCTGCTTGCACCTGGTGCTGCTGCTACAGTTTCTGCCATCAACTGTTCATACCCCTCTCCAGGAGCCAAGGCATCATCTAGATTTACTTACAGAGGCCCCAGACTCCCTTTCCTCCTGTAAGGCTTTCTTAAAGCTTCATACCTGGATGCATCCCACCTTATTTGCCTGGCATGACACATTAAAAGTGTCTTTTCTAAAACACAAATAACTTCTGAAATCAGGATAAATTTGGGGATCACAGTTTGATGAAGAACAGGCAGTAGAAATATTTTTGGTGACCTGAGGCCAGGGCCCTTGTCACCAATACTACAGCTTGAGGGCAGAGAAGCCTCACAGCAAATTATCTCCTCTTGCATATACTTGTCCTCCAAGGCGAGGATTCAGCCAGCACACCGAGTACTACCCCTGTCTGGAATGCTAACATGTTGCAGAAGATATTTCAGGAAAATTAGCAGAGCTGAAGCAATGTTCAGGAAGCTGTGAGACAGTATTGTAGAATAACTTCATTCACAAGGGACCTCTGGAGGTCTGTGATCCAGCACTTGCCCCATCACCACCCATGAACCTGAAAGGAGCGCCAGCTGAATCAAGCTGCTCCAGGACTTGTCCAGTAGAGCTGGGAAGATCCACAGGAGTGGAGATCCCATGGCTTCTCTGGGTCTCTCTCCCTGGGTCAAGCACCCTTCTGGGGAAGAAGGGGCTCCTTTGGTCTCTGGCGAGTGTCTTTGGTGCTGTCCCTCTGCACCTCTGAGAAGAGTCTGACTCTTTCCTTTCTGTTCCACCACCCCAAGGAAGTTGAAGACATTCAAAAGAGTCCTTCTTTCCTTTCTTGTCTCCAGGTTGAACAAAGGCCTTTCTTTCTGCCTCTTCGAGATGTGCTGTGCTCCAGCACCATCAATCAGTTCAGCAGGCATCTGCTGAACTTTTTCCATGGAGTGAATGGCTGCCCTGCTTGAGAGACCCCAAACTGGACACAGGTCCCCAGATGCAGTCAGGCTCAGTGGTGCTGATGCAAGGGGAAAGATCCCTAGGATCGGGTGGCACAGAAGCAAGTTTAGGCAGCTGAGTCTATTGGGGCAATCCAAAGCAGTGGCCTTGATTCTCTCTCAGTTTGAGGGGAATTCTTGGGTCAGAAGTTGGTGCACACAAGATACTGATTTTTCCAGGAGGAAACAGAAAAGTGTGAATGACACAGAATAAAGCGTGTAGAATAGTTCCTTAACACTGCGCCAGCCCTGCAGGAGAACGCCATTTAAAACTGTCCTCAAGGAATGCTGGAATAGATGTGTTCCTTTCGACTGTCTTGTACCTAAAGTTCAGTCTGATTTACTTTGGCTTCATAAGAGGAAAAAAAGTGACAGATTTAAGCTTGTCATCTACTTTGTGCCATGAGACCCCTAAATAATTGCACTTATTCATTTTGGTTTTCATTACTGGCAGATCCAGAGTCTTGCATAATAAAATGAAACCTGTTCCACTGCCTGTCTGGCCAGGACAGAGGGTTTTCTTGTCAAACAGAAAACAACTGAACGCCTGCTTAACACTGCCACCTTGGGACATCTACACACACCATACTAATTCTTAAATGTTGCTAGAAGTCTTTTACTTCAACTTTTTGTAAGTACTTCTCAGAAACTACCCAAAGACTTGTCTCCATACAATGATCTAAAAGCTATCCATTTCCATTCAAACAAATTATTTTCAGGACTAAAGAATTTATCTAGAACTGTCTTTAAAACTTCTCTCACAAAAACATAGATTAAATTTTAGACATAAAAATGTCTAGAAATTATTTTAGATTCTGTAAATAAGCTATTAAGATTTGGAGCTTGACTTCAAAGATGATCAGTTACAATTGCATTCTAAGTAGCTTAAGTAAGATCTAAATTTGAAAAACTAAAATCACCTGGTTTAGCAGAGTAAACTCCGTGGTTCAAACTCAGCCCTACTGTAATCATTTTAGATAGGAGGTACTTGCAAACAACCATAGAGGAAGAGAAAACAAAACCAGTCCTTTCCTTTGAGTGGCAAGAGCTCATTGTTCACAAACCTACAGTGTCACTTCCCATGTGATGGGGAAGTGGGAAACCACATAAAATTACTGTTTGCAAGATGTTTAACACTGGTCTGGGAGCCACTACCTGCCTTTAATTCAGAGAGTTTGCAGACCCTGTCTAATATAAACAATTGCAGCACTTACTTCCAGCTCACTCTCACATCTCACCTGGGCAGTGATGGCCCTGCTGGAGCAGGGGGGTTGGACCAGATGGCCTCCAGAGGTTCCTGCCAACCTCAGCCCTTGTGTGGTTCTGTAATTCTGTGATCCCCACCATGGCGATAAGGAGATGCTGTCAGCAGCCACCCTGCGACAGCCCGCCTCCCTGCGCAGGGCAGGGCCCCAGTCAAACCCCAGGTCAGGTCTCAGCTCCTTACTCCTTACTCTACTTACTGTAGAGCCTCTGCTCTACACCAGAGCCCAGCAAGAGCCTTACCAGCCACAATGGCAGGCTGAGGGGAAGAAGACGCATTTCCTGCTGGGCTGAAGTCACTTGGTAGGAGCTTGCACTGAGAAGAAAGCTGAAGAGGGTGTGAAAATGGCGAGGTGCTCACCTCAGCACGGTGTGCAGCACTGTAGAGCAGAACTGCACCACCGAAGGTGAAGCCCCATGCATTCCCTGGCCTAACCTGGGGGATCAAGGAGACCCCAAGGCTTAGAAGCCCAGAAAACACAGGCTCCCACCTGTGATGATGTAGAAGTGTCTTTCAGGTGACACAGGCTTCTCTGGAGGCCTGTGCTGGTGATGTGGGTAGCTTTACATTGTTACAGAAGAAGAGAAACTATGCTTGGTGCTGAAGAAGCCGTTCTTGAAGAACTTGCTGCTTGCTGTCACTGCATATGGGAGGAAGCCCTTTGTACAGATTAAGTCTTCAGCTGGCCTCAATGAAATAGCTATTGTCAGTACCTGGGACATGTTGGTGAGGCAGGGAAAATAAAAGTCCACAGGCTCATAGGCAGCATGATGTAAGGCCCAGAGCTGGACTGTCCTGGCAGGACCATTGACAGGAGGCACAAGTGCAGCCAGTGTGATAAACATGAGAAACCCTCCCAAACACCACAGGCTTTGGGAGCCCTGACTTTGGGAGCCCTGACTTGCCTTCATAATAACTTTTCCAGACTCCAAACATCCTCCCATACCCACCCACAGCGAACTACCAGCAGGAAAAACAGGCTGCATATCAGAGGCAGAACATTCAGTTTGGCGCAGAAGGAGCTGACATGAGACTAAGTTCATTTTCCATACCCTTTAGGATATTGTTAATGTAAACAAATACATTCCTGCTCTGAAGTTATTTTAAAGAGCAATTTTACAGGTTATATGCAGAAATGACCTGAACATGGCTGATGTAATTTATTATGTTCTTAAATATTCTTGCAACAGAGAAGATCTTGTTGTCATTCTGCCCTCTATGCAAACCCTGTTCAAAAGGACGCTTAAAAAAATATTAGCCTAACAAGTCATTCTTGCTGGACATAAATTGAACAAACATAGTTCAGCTGCTGACTCAGATGAAATAGAAGCAAGAGACAAAAATCCTGAACACTGATTTAAAGATGTGGGTAGGGCAACAATACATTGTCAAGTTTTATGCTAAGCATGAGTCTAGGTAAAAGACCCACAACAGAAAACATATTGGACAATGCAGATTCTGCTGTGAACGGGGATTGTGGCTTCCATACCCTATTGCAGTCCAGGTCTCTCTGCAATGAGATCTAGTTCTCGTGGCACTGAATGACTGTATGTGAATGTCAAATTTTCACTACAAAGACCTCTTGAAAATGCAGAAGTAAAATTGCAGTCTTCTGGAAAGAATATGGAAATCAAATGAGGGAATCTGAAAAGCTTGGAGACCAGGTGGCAATGATAAAGTTGACATTTTATTTCTCTGAAATGAGTGATTTACCATCTGGGTAGCACTGGGGAAAACAGGGCAGAGTAGGGATTAGCTTTTCTGGATTAGTGAATGTTTAGGTCAGGCAAATGTAGGGCTGACCACTAGGTCAAAAGCCTGTTCATGTTTTACTGCATTGTCTGAAAAAGGATTTTATAACCCACGTTGTCATACCAGATGTGCTATTGTCTGAAAGTTACTCTTTTCCCAATTTGCTCAGGACAGAGCAGAGTTTTACAATAGGCATTTTTCCACTTACGGTTCTTGCTCACTCAGCTGCTAGGCCTGTAAATTATCTTGTTAGAAGCCTTTTTTAGGAGCATTTGGTGGAGATAGGTACTTTGCTGTACCAAAGGTTTCATTATTTTGAAATGTGCTTTTCCTCCTCATTTTAAATACAAGCCAAACCTCTCAGCATGCTTTGCACAGGGGATGCAGCAGCAGAATTGGGAAGCCTTTCTCCCCATTTCTGAAGCAGTAACCCTGCAGGAGGCTAGAGACCTTAGTTCCCAGTGTCTGCATGGATAGATGGAAAATACTCCAGCAAAGAGGGAGGCAGCTTCCCATCAGAACTCTCTATGGCTTAATTAAAACCAATGCACCTGTATCAGATGTTTTAATCTTGATAATTGGGCCGATTCCACCAAATATTTTTTCCAGACATTTAGCACCAGCAGCATATGGCAAACATGCTAAAATAGTGTTTCTTTTCACACTGATGCTATGGAAAAACTCCTACAATTTCATGCAAATTAGCTTTAGCCTAGCAGTTGCCCTCCAGTGTGTGAGGTATATATTTCCCTTGTTATTAGTGAGATTAGTTAAATCGTGGTATTTCTGATGTGCCTCAGAGCTACAGGTCAAAAGGGAATTTACTGCCAGTATGTGACTGACTCTTACTCCGCAGCTGTTCAACCACATTTCCAAGGCAAGCCATTAGTGCATTTGACCCTGGGATCCAGAACAATCCACAGCAGGAGGAAGCATCCAGAAGAAAGGTGAAGCATAGCCAACATCACACAGCATGAGAATCTTTGGTTTGAGCAGTGCTTGTTGTTCATGTCACATGGACTTTCTCAGCAAGGGGCAGTCCATGTTACAGTAAAGATACAGGATCTTACTGGAAACCTTTCAGTGAGCAAGGGAGTCCATCTAAAAATGCAATTGATGGTGTGCTCCATGTGGAAATGCACAGCTGTATTTTAAAGCATTAATGTAGCAAAATTTTAGTAAATTATTTTCATGTAGTTTTTTCTTTGCAGTAGTAATGAGTCAGCATAATATATTGTTACATCAGCCTGAATGGCTGACTGCATTGGCTTTGCTATCACAGTTTACATCTGTTTTACAAGCAATCAGTTCTACATGGATTATCTTTACTGGCCTCTGTGCTATGAAGTTTATCCTGTGCTCTTTGTATGAACGACTCCTTATGCTGTCTCTGTGTATGCTGTCTCTATAATATATGTCCTGAGTGCGTGTAAAGGCCATAATGACACTTAATCTGAATGACAATTCTGCTGGAATAAAAAATGCGTTCAGGTCTGTCACTTAGAAGTTTTGCAGTCTATGCAGTCTATCAGGTTTTCTAAGTCAAAGGATTATTCCAGCTTCCAGTCTGAAGCCACAGGATGTAAAAAACACATCATTTTTTATACAGATGCTAATTACTCCCTAGAAGTATTTAAAATTATCTGTAACAATTCTGATTTTAAAAATGTGTGCTATTAAGAACATTTAAATGTTGTAATTGCGTTTTCAGCTATATTAGCATGTGTGACAGCATGGAATAGAAAATGGATCAGCCTCTGGGTGGTTAATTTCTGGTATGAGTTTAGCTCTACAGCATCAAGAGAAACTTCTGTGATTCTGCAGGGTCGTAAAGGGAATTTTAAATTATAACAATTGGGATCTCTATAAAATAATTCTGCCTTCAAATCTGTTAATTATGCATTGAAAAAAGAACTGGATATTTGCTCAAGGTGGGAAGCAACTGTGAAGTTCAGCATGAGAATACAAAAATGGTACTTTGTGAAATACGAGCCTAGTCTTACAGATTTAAAGTAAGACCTAAACTATATCCCACACATTTTCTTAACAACTCTGTGATCCTGTGAACCAAGAATCATTAAGACTGAAAAAGGCACCAAGAAAATAGGCATGCTTTTTAACCAACTGCTTTTTACTAGTGTAATAAAAATCCAAACAAATTGCTCTTTCGACAGACACTGTATTTTCCATGGATTTCTGTCTAGTATCCACTCTGCCACATTAATCTCTTCTTTTGGTCTCCCTCTTAACACCTAGAGTGCCTCCCATGACCCTGAGCTTTTTTTGATTGAGTGGACAGGGGGTCAAGAGGCTATGTGTGCTGTGGCTGGCTTGGAACACCAGTCAGGGTGCTAACTGCCCAGCTACCCTTGCTTCTGAGATTTTGGGGAGTTGGCCAGAAGACAGGATACCTGACCTCCCCCTGCCTTCCCTTACACACGGTAGCAGTGGTCTGTCCTCCTAGATGCCAAGTTTTACAAAATTTGTAAGACATCAAAGTCATTGGGATTTCCACCCTTCCATCTAGCATGACTGAAGCTGGTCAGCAGGTATGAAATTTGTCAGAGAGGGACTAAGAAAATGGATACATGCAGATAGCATGACTGCATAACCCCCTTTTCCAAAGCAAACTGTTCTAAAAAGGCTCAGGACAGCCCCTCATGCAAGAATATTAAAATGCTGAAGAAACCACTCCTTTAGCAATGAAAAGAAAAAAAATAAGCAGAGTGTAATCTGCAGTAAAACCTCACGATGAAAAAAATAAACCAAACCAAAACACTTGACAAAGGGACAGCCCATAGTCAGAAAGACAAAGCATGGAGTTTCCAGCTAAACAGAACTGTAGCTCCTTGTGCCTTACAGTAAGCACTGAAAAATACATGTCCCTCATGGGAATTAAAAAAGGGGGGGCGGGGGGGGGAGGACGAAGTTGTTGTAGTATTAAAAACAAGCAGTAGGGGAGGGGCAGGGAACAACAGGAAGACAACCTTGAATGATTGTTTCCTCTGAATAACCTTTCATTAAGGAAATACTAAATCCAGAATAGGAAATTTCAATACAGCAAGAGTGTGAAAAGTTTGCAAAACGAAGTGCAGCTTTTCCCCAAAAACCTTCCTATATTTCCTCTGTAAAAATTTTGCTTATAATTCTGTGGGGAAATAATATTAACTGTGTTCAATTTCATTCTGAAACATAGTGCTTTAAGTAGTAGATTTGTGTCCCAAGTGTCCTGTTTGGCTCCCTCTCTGCACAGCACTGGTACCAGTGGTGCACTCTGGTAGAGTATCAGTAAATGGCCACTCAAGAGTTACCCATTTAGATCGCAGATTTTTTAGGGTCTTCTAATGCGGTGTCGTGGTTTAACCCCAGCCAGCAACTAAGCACCACGCAGCCGCTCGCTCACCCCCCCCACCGGCGGGATGGGGGAGAGGATCGGAAGGGCAAAAGGGGAAAACTCGTGGGTTGAGATAAAAACAGTTTAATAACTAAAGTAAAATAAAAAATAGAATAGTAGTAATACAAAGCAAGCGGTACACTGTACAATTGCTCACCACCCGCCGACCGATGCCCAGCACATCCCCCAAGCAGCGACCGAACCCCTCCCCAACCAACTCCCCTGCTTATATACTGAGCATGATGTCACATGGTATGGAATAGCCCCCGCCCAGTCTGAGTCAGCTGCCCCAGCTGTGCCCCTCCCAGCCTCCCGTGCCCCTGGCAGAGCATGGGAAGCTGAAAAGTCCTTGACCAGAGTGAGCACCACTTAGCAAGTACTTAGCAAGAACCAAAACATCAGTGTATCATCGACATTGTTCTCAACCTAAACCCAGAACACAGCCCCATACCGGCTACCAGGAAGAAAACCAACTCCATCCCAGCCAAAACCAGGACATGCGGCATTAGGGAAACTGTGCTTCTTTCCCAAATACTTGCTAGCTCTTATTTTCAGTAGCATTGAATATATGCACAACAAATATAGTCACTGCACCCTTTCTCATCCTTCTGGGCTGGTTTAGGGCCCAGTTGGTTCATTTTATGTTTACCAGTCATTTCTGGTCAACAGCTATTTCAGAATGAAAAGAAGGACTGAGACTATTTTTAAACAGGGTAATTACTTCTGGACTTCTCTGAAGTTTTCACATGCCACTCCTGCAGCCACTGTGTAATAAAAATACTGAGTTGCTCTTTTGCAATTACGCAAACTGACAGCAGAAGGCCAGGAGTAAAGTAAACATGCATGCCTCCATGTGTTGCAGGGTGTGGGTGTGTGAACATACTGCATGTCCTCCTGCAGAGGGATTAAGAAGTCCCATGCTGGGTATTTCTGGCATGCAGAGATAGAGGCAAAACAGAAAAGAGGGAAATGTGCTTATGGTCTTTTGCACAGACTTGTCTAAAATCCTCTGTCAGCCTATATACTCCTTACCCAGCCTGTACATTGTAGCTGCTCTCTACATCTGTGAAGTGGTATAAAGCAGAAGGAATACATTAGTGAATCTGACTACAGAAGGGGGGGGGGATGTTTTGAGAACTTCTCTACAGTTATTATCAATCATAAATGGTGACAGTCTCTTTGGTGTTTTAAATAATGTTTGGGAAGGGAATTCCATTCCAGGTAAATGTCCAGCTGAAAGAGTATGAAACAGAGCATGCATCCAGTCACAAACTGCACTGAACAAAAATTGCAATCACCACAAAACAAGTCTTCCCAACACCAGAAATTCAACTAAGATGACCAAACAGGAGAGCAGGAGAGGCATGGATAAATCATCCAACCTTTTTTTTGTCTTGCAGAAAGAAGGAAAAGGAAAGAGGAAGTGGGGACACAGAAGAAGAGAGAGAAAGGCACAACAGGGGTCCACCATCCACAGGCATTTCTGGGAATATGAACAATGATGTGTTGTGATACGTAGAATTATAATCATATGGCCCTTGCACAGCATCCCTGCAAAGCACATTTAACAAAGTCCCTTGTGTCCTCTACCTGGATAGCTCACTTCCAGCACTGAGCATCTCTTCTCATCTTAATCTTGGCTGCAGCGTACCTGGACTTACAGCAGTTGCTTTCTGGGACCATCAGGCATCCGATCTTGCTTACAGTATTTGGATCCTTACTCCATTCTTTAGCTCCCATATAACACATGCCTTTGTGCAGAGAACAAAGGATAAATCTGGGAGTGTTTTTGAGAAAAAGACTGTCTTTGCTTGTCTCATTAGCACTGTGCCTGCAATACAGCAGCAGCTACTTCTGTGTTGAGGGCATCTCTGATGACTTTGAAACAGGACACCACCATTGTACTGGGGATCAATCAAAGATGACTCAATGTTGTACTAGTTAGATGTGGCTGTGCACTAACATAGCAAGGAAGAGTGTGAAAATATGGTAATGCTAGAGCCCTGCCTGCTAATGTTTAAGAGGAAAAGGTTTTAAAAAGCTTACAGTAGGAGAAAAAAAAAAACCAAAATTAGGAAGGAGGAAGCTAGAAGAGGTTTGTGGTTAGAATGACCTAACAACAAGAGATCCATGGTACAGAGCAAAGCTGACTGTGTGGCAGGGAAGAGGCGTGCTACACCAGTGCCTGTTGCTGTCTACGTCATACCAGTCTCGTGCCTTCTTGCCAGCTAAAGCCTCTGCGTGGGTTGCTGCTGCTCTAGCACGCATGGTGCAGTGCACACGGCTCGGCACAGCTGTTGTGGTGGGGCGGGGGTGGGTGCAGTTCATCATGGGCAGAGTGGTGCGGGGGGAAACCGGCCTTCCCCGCAGTCGGGGGGACAAGGACCAGCCACCCAATGCACCAGTGACGCTGCTAAGCCAGTGAGCTGCGCTTGTGCTGGAGAAGTATTGAAAAAATAAGAACAAAGACAATGCTGCACCAGGAAAGCTAATTGTTAAAATTTCCTTTTGCTTCAAAATGTAAACTGGACACCTACTTTGCTTGGGTTTTGCACTCACTTATTTTACATGGAGCATGAAATATGGTCAGATGTAATGATTCCAAAATAGCTTCAGCTACTCATGTTTGCAAAGCCATGACATAGATTATGTTTTCCATGGGGAAAATAAAATTAAATAAAATAAATAAAATAATAAAATATGATTTCAATTTCTCTCCTTGAAAGATTCACCCTACAAGGCATTAGTGGTGCTGTCAGTGCACAAATGATTGATTTTTATGTTGTGTCGTGGTTTAACCCCAGCCAGCAACTAAGCACCACACAGCCGCTCGCTCACTCTGCCCCAGTGGGATGGGGGAGAGAATTGGAAGAGTAAAAGTGAGAAAACTCATGGGTTGAGATAAAGACAGTTTAATGGGTAAAGCAAAAGCTGTGCATGCAAGCAAAGCAAAGCAAGGAATTAATTCACTATTTCCCATTGGCAAGCAGGTGTTCAGCCATCCCCAGGAAAGCAGGGCTCCATCATGCGTAATGGTTACTTGGGAAGACAAACGCCATCACTCCAAACGTCTCCCCCTTCCTTCTTCTTCCCCCAGCTTATATACTGAGCATGATGTCATATGGTATGGAATAGCCCTTTGGCCAGTCTGGGTCAGCTGTCCTGGCTCTGCTCCCTCCCAGCTTCTTATGCACCTGGCAGAGCATGGGAAGCTGAAAAGTTCTTGACTAGTATAAACTCTACTCAGCAAGAACCAAAACATCAGTGTGTTATCAACATTATTCTCATACTAAATCCAAAACACAGCACTATACTGGCTACTAAGAAGAAAATTAACTCTATCCCAGCTGAAACCAGGACATGTAGACATGTCGATAATTCTACTTGCTTGTCTTACGAGAATGGGTAAGTTTGGCATAGACACAAATGGAAAAAACCTGGCTCAAGGACGACTAAATACCAAAATAAGAAAACACTTTAAAATATCAGGTAATGCTTTAAGTCTTTCATTGAGTTATCTTAGGCTTCAGAAAAGATTGGCAGCACAGATACAGCAATCAATCAGGAGCGTGTTTTACTTCACGTTCATAGAGTTCACAAGCAGAACTTCCTAAGGCACATGTAATTTATTTTAGCCAGAAAAGTCCTATTGTCAGGTTGTGTCCACCCAGTTGCAGGAATGGTTACAGCTACAGAGATAAACCTGTACTTTGCTGTGGGAAAAGGAACATCCTCACAAGGAGGAGTGAGCCAAAGTGTAAACAAGTCTTCAAAACTCTATTCTGTAGAAAAATATTCAGAGATAAGACTGCACATGGCCTAGTCTTTCACTGGTGTTTAGAGTGGCAGAGGTGACTGTTAGCTCCCTGCACTTCTGTCAGCTGCTTGCAGTTCTCTGAGGGGACATGCTGGTTTTCAAGGCTCACAACGGCCAGAGATGGCAACAAGAGGAACAATTCCCAGGAACTGCCTCGCTGTGAAGAGGTTCAGCCCCCAGACAACTGTTTTGCTACCCAGAGTGTTGGACATCCATTTTGCTGTCTCCTAAGATATTTTTCTGATTTGACTGGCCTGTTTTGCTCTGTTTGGCCAAGCAAGCGACTAATCTTTATGTCTGGAGAAAAGTGTCTTGTTCAGCAGTCTGCAAACATGCCAGTGCAGTGACTTCTGCATTCCTGTTTCTTCTCCATACCTGCCAGTAACACAGAACTTGCATATACCATAGTCTGTTGCAGTCTGAGAGATCCTTTGCGTTGGTTTGTTTTGTGCACTTAACAGTTGCTCTCCTTTTTTTTTCTTTTTTTTTTTTTTTAAATGTATCATCTTCTGCTCCATGAAGGGTCATAGACTTGCATCATGACAGTCTTGGAAATTAATATTTTACTGATTTCTTTGAATTCACCTTCCAGTGTGTACTGTGGAAGTAAACAGCACACTGGCCTCCAGGTATACAGAATGAGTCTTCAGAGCCCTTTCTGCCACAAACCATACAAATACACACTTTAATTAGCATTAAAGGGTCCAGATTAACCAAAATCCAGGATTCCATGGGGAAGTCTCCTCATGCTTCTAATATCAGGCCAAGAAGACACAGAACAGCAGTGGATGATGGATCCATTTCTGTAACAACAGCACTTTTCACTATATTTCTATGGAACTAAAATTAATCAAGGCTTGCTAATTTAAACATTAAAACATTAAGAAATGCCAGAATAAAAATTGTTTGAGCAATCTTAATTCCTCCTCCACCCCCATACACACACTCTGCACCTGATGAGCCTGCATGGTCTTTAATTACATTTTCAGGAACCATTTTAACCTGGGCTCCTTAGATAGTAAGGAATGCACAAAAGTAGTACATCTGCCTACTTTCTTCCCCTTCTTTTTTTTTAATGTTAGCAAGTTTTAATGGAACTTGACAGAGGGACAGCCTTCTCAAAACCAGCAAAGTTCCTACAGTTCCATGAAAATCTATGGCTGAAGAGAGAGAAGGACCTATTAGCACCCCAGCATAAAAAACCGTCAGTGTCAGCAGCAAAGAGCTAATCCATGCAGCAGGGGGATATTACTAATGCCCCAACCATGACAAAAGGTTTCAACTTACTCAATGCTAGTCAATCCAAAGGTGCACCCCTAAGCTATCTGGCTTAGTTCTGCAGCTCAGGACATATTGTTCCCTGCCTCTTTCAGTGCACAGCAGGGGAAGAAGCAGCCTTTCACTCTATCACTGCCTCCAGCGGTGATGAGGTCTCTGAAGCTTCAACCAAGTGCAAGAACAGCCCATCTCGGTTTTCAAGAAAAAAGGACACATATCAGCAGACCAGGTTGGGTAAGTGGGGAATTGTGGCAAAACTCCAATGCAAAAGAGCATACAGGAGGTGGAAGCAGGGATGGACTGCAAAGGAGGAATTTAGAAACATTGCCCAGGCCTGTAGGGATGGTGTCAGGAAAGCCAAAGCTCAGCTGGAGTTTCAACTTGCATGTCAGGAGTAACAAGAAGAGCTTCAACTGCTAAATCAGTGGTAAAAGGCTGAACAAGGAAAATGGCAGATGGTTACTGAATAGGCTGCGTGATTTAGTGAGGGTGGACACAGACAAACCTGAGGAACTCAATGCTGTCTTTACCTTAGTCTTCACCAGCAAGGTCTCCCAGGCCTCAAGGCCTGGGATTCACAGAGGTGAAGGATGACCATTAGTGGATGAATCAGGGATTGTTGGAGAAAACTTGACTCAAAGAAGTCCATGGAACGAGGACTGTGTGCAAGGATGCCGAGAGTGCTGGCCGATGCCACAGCAAGGCCACTTTTGATCATCTTTGAGAGGCCATGGATACTCCTGCCAACTGGACAAATGTTGCACCTATATTCAAAAAGCACTCAAAGGACAGCCCAGGCAACTGCAGGCTTTTCAGTCTCACTTCAATCCCTGGAAAAAACCATGAACCAAGTTCTCTTGGATGATATTTCTGGACACATGAAGCAATTGGCAATAATCAGCATGGGTTCACCAAGGATAAATCATACCTGGTAAACCTGCCTGATTGCCTTTTTTTGATAAAAGAATGGGATCTGTGGTTGGGGGGAGAGTAGTGGATGTCATTTACCATGAGTTTAGCAACATTTTCAACACTGTCTCCCACAGTGTTCTTGTATCTAAGTTAGGACATTATGGTCTGGACCAGGAGCCAACTGGATGGGTAAAGTACTGGTTGGATTGGGTCAGAGGGTTGTGGTTAATGAGTTGTACTCTATCTGAAGGTTGTACTGCGACGTCTGCCCTAGGACCGGTCCAGCAGTAGAACAGGTTGCCCAGAGAGGTTGTGCAGGTTCCATTGTTGGAGGTTTTTGAGACCAGATTGAGCCCTAAACAAACTGGTTTGACTTTATTGCTAACCCTGCTTTGAACAGGAGGTTGGACTAGAGACCTCCTGAGGTCTCCTCCAACCTGAATGATCCTGTAATTCCTGCCATGAGTGCTCAATACTGGAAAGCTGCTTTGGATGCAGAATCCTCTCCCAACACTAAGTTGTTCCACACCCATTTTACAACCAAGGTACAGAGACTTCAACTACCCCATTGCTGAAAACCTTTCACATACCTACTGTCTCAGTGTTTCCCTCTCTGACAGAAAACAAACATGGGGTTTTGTGGTTTTGGTTTTTTTGTTTTCTTTTTTCTTTTTTTTTTTTTTTACAGCAGGGACTGTTCAGTATACAAGTTGTGTAGCTGGGTCTGTTCAGTGTATATCACACATCAGAGACCACAGGTACCTCAGTACAAGTACCTACAAACAAGAAGCTGCTTAACTGAGAAGCACCTGTGACATCTGGCTTAAGCTGCCAGTTCCTGAAAACAAAAGTCACGATGAAAAGAGGGTATGCGATATGCTGGGGTGTGGGGAAGAGAGGGTGACACTGGGGAGAAAGGGACTAATGGAGATGTATCAGGCAGAAGCGAAACACCAGGAAAGAATGAGGAGGTGCAGGGCAGATGGGGCCATTCTCCTTCAACACTAATCCTACCGCTGTCCTTGGTGTGCTGCCAGTAACAAGTGGTGCCCCTGTTCATGGGAGACGTGGTATAGAGCAGAGGAATGAAGTTGCACAGAGCTGCTCTGCATGCTCTTAGCTCCCTGCAGCCCCAGACTAGTCCTCACAGGGTATGTACAGCAAGGCAATACATCTAGGAGAAGCATGAGGGGAAAAAAAATTACTTTCCTCTCAGATGTGACTTACACAAACTCCTCTGATTATTCTGGTCCAAACAGCGAAGCAGTTCTCTCCTGCTGCAGTTATCCTTTTACCTTTCTGTGGTCTTGCTTGATGCATACTTTCTGTTGTCTGCACCCAAGGTGACAGAGCTCTCAGAGACAGCATCTCCTTCACTGTCCAGCTACAACTCACTCCTGGACCCTATTTCAAGTAGAAAACAGCACACCATGTTATCTTGACATCAAAAACAATGCAGAAAAGGGCTAAACAGGGCCATCTTGATTCTGGTGTGTCCTACAAATATGTGCTATTTGAGCTTTTCATGTATTTTACTGACAAAATGGACAGCAGAGAGCAGAAGCAGTGAAGGTATTTCACATAGGATCCTGGTTTCTGCCAGCATTATTCAGACTTCTCTGATGATAACACACATTTTTGAGCGGAAAAATGAATGGACACAGTGGACAGATCACGTAGACAGAGCCTCAGAGAAGTTCATTTTCATACAGGGCTTGCCTGACAACAGGAGAGACCTGGGAGAGGCAGGAATGTTGGTTCTCCCGGTGAGCACTGACCGCTGGGTGTTTCTGCTGTCTCATACACCTCGGCTTCTTTTCTAGCATGTTGATGTAAAAGTTTCTCCCCATATGTCAGCACTGATGAGTCAGGAGGGCAGTTAACTCATGCACTCAACCCAGGTCACAGTGTGTCTCTTCAGAGCAGGGCAGAAGTTGCTGTGCATCAGCTTACAGCATACAAACAGCAGTGCTCTTTTGTCAGCAGCTCATAATCCAGGCAAACCTGGTCAGGCATTTGTAGACACAGGAACAGATCAATCGTTAATATTACCTTAATAGTCCCACTTGCTATTACAAAATGTCAACCCCCAGTTCCAGCTGAGGGAGACTGGACGGCACAATCTACCCAGTCAGTAAAGCTTGGTCACCAGCAACCCATGCTTCTTTCTACCCTGCAACAACAGGCTCAACTTGGGGTTGAAATGGTTTCTTCTCCCTCCTTCCTCTTTCTCTCTCCCCCTATATATGTCTCCTCCCCCACCCGGCATGGAAAATTTCAGCTAAAATTGTTCATGAGAGAATACTTGCATGCAGGATAACCCTCCCTATCCACTCTTCCAAATATGTCCTAAACATTTGAAATAAAGCCCTTCTCATAGTAAATGACCCCAGCCTCTGACTGAGAGGGTGTTGTGCTCTTAGCAGGTTGTGGTGAGGAATGGCAGAAGGGTTTCAAAGGGCTGAGCAAGAGGTGACACGGTGGATAAGTGCCTTGGAGCCATTTCTCGGCACTCCTGAGGCTGAGCAGTGTGGGTGTGGTGGGTGTGGGAGGGTGATCAAATCTCAAGGTTGGGAGAAAGACATCCAGGCACTATCAATGTCCAACCAACCTGAAGTCACAGGTCTTGTTTAGGAGTGGTGGAGGCCTTTGGTTTGCACTCTTGGCTTTTTCCCTTCGTGAGTTTTTGAGAAGGAGGTAACAGCTAGTGTGGGTGTTCCTACATTGGGGAAAGAAGATACTGCTGTCTGCAACATAATCAGTCACATAAAACCATAACTGAACTCCTACATCCCATGGCTGATAGACCCCTATGGTGTTAACATCCTCCCTTTATTCTCCTCTAGTCGTTTTTCCACTCCAGTAAGTGGTCACCCTCGGACAGGGCTGCTCCCGCAAGGCTTCTCCTTCCTACTGCCGCCAGCACCCCCAAACACTGAAGCTGCCGCTCCGGTGCTGCCCCGAGGAGAGAGGTCATGGTGACTGTCAGGGTTACAGGGAGCTATCAGCGGGCGTTAGTGATGCTGTTGCTGTTGCGGTTGTTGTTTTAACGACAGACGGGAAAAGAGGGGAGTTTCCTCCCCCGAGCACCGGGCTTTCCCCCTCTGCGACGCCCGACAGGGCAAACCTGGCTTCCCGGGCACCCGCAGCTCCGGGCCGAGGCGGGCCGTGCGGCAGGCAGCGGCTCGGCCGGGGCCGCCTCGGGGAGGCCGGCGAGCGCGGCGGGGCGGGGGCGAGCGCGGCGGGGCGGGGCCGACCGGGGCAGTGCCGTGCCGTGCCGTGCCGTGCCGTGCCGTGCCGTGCCGCGCCGCGATGGAGGGTGGCGAGGGGACGAGCCTGCTGGGGGAGTGCGGCCTGGGGCGGCTGGCCCCGTTCAAGACGTACCGGCGGCGGTGGTTCCTGCTGGCTGCCGTGTGCCTGCTGAACTGCTCCAATGCCATGGTGAGTGCGCCACCGGCCGGCTTCCCCGCCGCCCCCGCCCCGCCGCAGCAGGGGGTGGAAAGGGCCGAGCGCGGCCCCGCGCCCGGGGTGGAAAGGGGCGGCTGCCGGCAGCCCCGGGGTGCCCAAGTAGCCGTGAGCGGAGCAGGCAGGGCAAACAGCTTTCTCTCCTGCCTGCCTGTGCCGGAGCTCTGGGGAGCAACTCTGGCTGCCGCTGCTGCCGAGAGAGAATGGGGTGACAGGGCTCACCTGAGCCAAAACTACCTCCCATCTCTTCCTAGAAGCAGCCAGGCAATCTTCAGGGCTCTGCCCCAGTGCCCTGTCTCAGATCCACCCCTCATCCTTGGAGCGCCGGGACTCAGTGGTGCTCGCACAGTGTGGAGAAGCCTCAGCCTGGCCGTACGTTAGGGTCCGAATAAGCGGATTTTCCTTCTGAACGAATTTTCTTTGCTTATGACTTAGGTCTGCATACCTCCCTTTCTGACCGGTGGGATCCGGGCCATAGAGGGGTGGTGATGAGGGAAGGGCAGGAAGGGGCGGGAGGGTGTGTGTGATCTAGAAGAGCACAGCAGGGAAGGACCGTAGTGTTGAGCCAGACTGGAAAGGAGCAAAATGCGTTCTGGAGCACAGCTGAAATTGCTGCCGAGTCCACTTCGTAAGCCATGGGGAGGCATAGAAAGTATTCAGCGTCTGTGAGGGTCACATTTTCAAACCTGAGAATAGTGTTGAAAGTGCTCAGATAGAGGAGCAGGAGTTAACTCTGCCTTATTGCTGGCCTATGCGGCAGATTTGTCTGGTCAGAAAAAGGAGGAAGTAGGTTTCCTTTTGGGATCTGTTGCATATACAGAATGGTATAGGAGTGATTCTGCACTAAACATACTGGTATGTGAGCTTCTTATTGCCTACAGGTACTTCATTCTGAAAGACCTGAAAAAACGGGATTCCAGATCACATCCCACCTGTTGAGCAGATTAAAACTAAGTTCAGTAATTATCAAGATAAACACATAAAGTTTCCCCTTACCAAGTCCTACTATGCGAGATGGAAGCCCAAATCTTTGCTCACCAAGTCATTGAGGACATTGTTGATAATTATCAGACTGATGTAGAATTATTCATGTGCTTGAGGATTACCATGCTGCAAATGCAGCCTGTCTGGCAGCCAAGACCAGGCACTGCAACCTGCAAACGTTTAAATGCTGGGAAGAGTAGGTATTCCACGATGCAAGAGTGCTGGAGTAGATAAATGGAAAAATATAGTGAGAATTTGGTTGTATATGGGCAACAAAATATGAATGTGCCTTCCCAAAGGAAAATCAGTGTATCCTTTAAGAGTGTAAAAAAGTGTCCTGCAGAAAAGCAATGTGAAGCCCCAATGCTTGCTTGCAGTTAAATTGGCACAGCACAAGAACATTATGTAGCAGGAAAAGAATCATCCTGCTAGAAGTGGACAGTGATGGCATGGGTGAAGGACGCTGTACAAAAACCTTTCCAGGATGTCTTGTCAGACTGACTTTGCTGCAGCCTTAACAGTGAAACTGGAGGTTTACTTAAAAAGATCCTTTCAATGCATCTGCAAGTATAACTGTGTCCTGAGTCGTGTTGCTGAAAACTTCGTAGCCCTGAAAGATTGTACTGTTGTCTGTCTGCTTGGTATCTTGCCAACTTCCTGACTGCCCACAGTATTATTTTCCCACAGTATGAACTTAAGCCAGAACTTCACCACTTCAAAACTGGGTTCTTAATACATATCCTAGGTGGAAATACTCTTTCTAAGCCACTGCAAAGGTCTGGAATGGCAAGTATGCTGACATATAAAGTTGTAACTAAACATTTCCTGACGCTAAAGTTTCTCCTAAATGTTCCTGATAAAAAATGGAGGGAGTGGTTGAAAGGCCGTGAAATCAAGGTGGTTGGTTGCTCTTTAAAAATTCCAGGTGGAAAGACTAACTTACCAGTTCTGTGGTGTGAAAATTGCCTTGGAAGTTGTGTCCTCAGTTCCTGTGCAGATTTTGCATGCAGCATTTCTTTCTGTGTATTCCTGTGTCAGGCTATCTGCAAAAATGCATAAGGTGAGGACACAGGACTTTTGAATTCTCTGACTTGGAAAGAATGGATCACCTCGTGCTGGACCAAGCTTCCAGGACGATGCCTTGTATTCCCCACTCTTATGCATGCACATGTGCAGCTTTCTGTTAGTGGCCTTCAGTGTCACTAACAGTGGCAGACAGGAGACAATCCTGAGAGGGAGAGACTGTCAGTGTCAGGAAGACAAGGTAGGAGCAACTTAACTGTGGGAAAGCACACTCGGTCATGCAGTAAGGGCAGGCTGAGAAAGAAGTATTACTTAGTTCAGTCTGTTTTAGGATTGTGATTGAGCAAAGCCAGGCCGGACCATGTGATGATGAAAGGGGCACTCTTCCCTACTTCTCCTGTTCCACATCATCGTGTGAAATACCTTCTTTAACCAGAGCACAGTGGGGTAAATATGATATAAGGGAGGCTTTTAGAGCAACAATAAATAGCCCCTTACTTGAATCTCTATTGCTGACCTGAGTTTAAAAGCCTCTGTCTCTCCCTGCTGTACAAAGTGGGTACTATCTTACCAGGCATTGGTTCTCATTTCCTAAATACAGCTATTCTGGCAATTCCTAGCTGACAATGTAGTGTAAGAAATCCTTGCATTATCTTAAGAAGGCTGTAAATAGGCATCAGTATAATTCACTTGCTGCCTGAAGTCGTGGGCAAAGAGGCTGTTCTGACCACAGTTAAACTTACGTGATTGCTCCCCAGCTGTCTCTTGCAGCATTCCTGGTAAGGGGTGTCATAACTATGGCTGCAGTTGCTCCCTAGATTTGTTTTGTTAAACTGATGCTGTGGTTCTGAGTGTGGGGGTTTTCTAATCTGAACACTTAATGGTTAAGAGTATTCATGGTGTGCTGACAGCTGCTGTGGCAGTAAACTGCTGAGGCAAATACCTCCGTCCTTTCTCCCTCCTTCTTGTGAAGCTGAACAGGTGGGAACTTTGTGTTTCACAGGATGAACTTTTTCTTGCCTTAGTGCTAGGGACAGAGAAATGCACAGAAGAGTGAAACCAAGAGTGTTTTCTGCCCTTGTCTGTGCTTGTCAGAGTGAGTAAGCTGGGGAGGAGGAGGGGCACAGAGAGTTGGAGCTGGCTCACACTTGTCCAGGTGGTTCCTGGCTACCAGCCTGGAGGACTACCACCACTGCTTGGGAGAGGAAGGAGAGCTGCAGAAGTAGAGTGGCATGCTCCAGGGCAGGGTGCGCACACTTCGCGCCCACACCTGTCTGCTCCAGCAGTGCCCCTGTAGATATGCACGCACGCACAGCTGCTGCTGCCTGGCTGTTGTGTCCTGCTCGTTGTCCTGAGAGCTGTAGAGGCCAAATGTGATGTCTAGGCAGGGATCTGGCCTTTCTAAAGATCACGCCTCTGTCTTTACTTCCTAGGCTGCTGTGTCAGCATGAGCGCCTTCAGTTGAGGCTATTTGCTTCCAGACTGTGTGGCCCTTTTGACCTTGAAGATGAGAAGTCTGGTGTAAGGGCTTCATAGCCTGGTCCCAGGGAAGGAGGAGGCAGCCTGTGTGTCTCAGGAGGACATCTTACATCACCTTCAAAGTGGTGTTTGGGTGCATGGGAGAGAGCATGCTGGGACTGGGAGAGCTGCTGCAGGCAGTGCCTGACTGGGCATTGGCAAGCTGTGCCTGTGCCTGTTACAAAGCAGAATGTCCCATTTCCTGTAAGTCATCCCTCTTGGCTGCTCCTTTTTAAGTTGTATGTAAAAGGTACATTTAAAGGTACAGGGGCATTGCTACACTGCGCACGTCTATACAGTATGCCAGACAGTGAAGAGCACTCTGTATGGCAGCCTTTGCTAGCTGATACCACCATTGACATGGCAAAATGGCCTAATTTCCACCCTGCCTGATTCCATTCACTTGCCATTCTGCAAATGATTTTGCTTTTCACGTTTAGGATCTTGATTTGTTGGTGAGGAGGGTAGATGTTGGTTAACAGCTTGCCTTTCATGAAAAACAACATTTTTGGTACTGCTTCTGGCAGGGCTGCGCCTGGTTATACACGTGATGCATCAATATATGCATCACATATTTGGAGCTCTTTGAGCTCCAAAAATCCTAGGGCTGTGTTTATTTATGCTGCCTTCTGCAGTTCACACCTATTGCTTACCAAAGCATAGAGTCTGTACGGAGTCCTGCCTTCAGACATCACCTTGCTACCATTGCAGACAGAGAATTGGTGACTCACAGCCCACCAGTAACCTCCTGCAGTAGTGGGAGGGAGGGCAAATGTTAGGCTCCCTTGGAATGGGTGGAGGGAAACTGAGTCCTGCAGGTGAAATAGGTCCTGGGGAGTCTGTGCAGGAGTGAAAACAGTAAAGGCAATAGGGTAGAGGAACCGAACCTGGAGAAGATGGAGGTGGAAGAGGAATGAGAGCAGGAGGAAAACTAGAAGGTTTGGGCTGATTCTGGGAGGAAGAGAGCTGGATCCATGTCTGAGAACCAGTTAAGGGTTTACAAGGATATCAGAAGGAGCAACAAAGAAACTTAGAAATGGGGGCAGGATGAGAACAGCTGTAACCTTTTCTTGGTTACTGGAGTGCAGGCCTGCAATTAATGAGGAAGACCTGCAATTAATGAGGAAGGGAGCAGGCAGTCTCTGGGAGTTGCAGGAGAAGAGAAAACAAAATGTCAGCTAGAAGAAAGTTAAAGCAAAGGGAGGGAGAGCTGAAAGTGGAGCCAGTACCAGTCAGGTGGTTTGAGTGCACTTGCTTTCCCTGGTGGTCCCACATGCTCCATTGTTAAAGGAGGTATGGAGGGGGCTCTCCTGTAATTGAGGATTAGACTCTGGGTGGAAAACACTTCTGTCCTTTTCTTCTAGTGATGGGGAGTAGCTACCCAATCAGCCAGCTGCATGCTGAAAGCAGTGGGAGCTGCAGCTGTACTCCAGTGAAAGCCAGAACAGACCTTCTGTCCTCTTAATTGGTTGCTATGCCCACTGTGTAGAGCACAAGTTTTTATAGTGAAGAGTGTGTGCTGAGGTATGACTTGAGGCCCAGACTAGCATGCCCTGGAGCTTTTGCTGTCTCTAAACTCAGAAATCACAGGGAGATGAACATGCTTCTAAGGCTTGTGCTCAGGAGAGGAGTGTGGGAATTACAATTCCTGCATTTGGAGAAGAAATGGTGTATGTTATTACAGCAGCTATTTCAACATCCTGCTAGATGCATATCCGAAGGGATAGAAAAGTCTATCCCAAATGATGAAGGATCAAATACTATGGTCTACAACATGAGTGACCATGGCCAATGATATTGGATTATACTACAGCAGGAGCTGTCATTTGAGAACAAATAATGCAATTATTTGTCATTTGAGAACAAATAATGCAAAAAGGTAATGCTGGGAAGTGAGTTTTACCAAGTATTAGGGGGTTGGGCTCACAAACCCATTGTGGTTCTTTGGTGTTCAAAGGCAAGAGTCTCTGTGCTTGAGTGGCTCTGTGTGGGCTTCTGTGTAAATGACTTGACCTAACTATGCCACGGCCCAGAGAGTGGACTCCTGCTGACCTCCAATGTCATCCACTCCAACTTGTTAAGCAGCCCAGCTGTGTTCTGCTGTGGGGACTGCACAAGGTAGTTGTTGAGCAGTCAGGGTGTGGGACTCTGAGCTGGGTGCATCTGAAGCCTCAGAGGCAAGGCATTCCTGATCTGTGGGGTGCCAAGCTGGGAATTTTGTCAAAGTTTGCTAAAAGGTTTTGGTTAATTGTAGCCCTGGCAGGGCTCAGAAGAGATATAAGCCATAGTGGGTGAGTGGAAATTTCTTGTCACCATTGCAAGTCAGGAAGAGATATTGACAAGGGACTGGACTCTGTCAGTTCTGCTGTTGTGACATCCATTGAACTGCCTTAATTGGAGCGCATATGGACATGGACATAGCAGTGCAGTGCGTAACACAGACTCCCCTTGATGCCTTCTGCACCTCACACTGAGGCTCTGGGTCTGTGTGGCTACACAAGCAAGGGAGCTGAGTGCAGCTTGACCAGACCACAAGGGCGTATTTCCACAAAGTGAGGCTTGTGCAGGGACTGAACAAGTGTGTAGACAACCCTGCAAGGACAGAGGTGTCTGTTTCTCCTTCCTTTATCTGTCCTGGGAGCAACCAGCTTTTGGGAGCTGGCACCCTATAACCCCACACATTATTTCTGTTCCTGCAGAGATACTGTTTTTCGTGTGCCAAAGCTGAGTTATGACAATGACCCTTGGGGAGTGGAGGAGAGAGTAACCTCTCTCAGTCTTTATTCTGCATCTTCAGAGGTTACAGGGCTTAGACCTCAGCAGGGAAGAACTGCATCATCCTCACCCTGTTCTGCCTGAGGGGATATGTATTGTGGCAGTCCCTGCATAAGTATCAGCCTTGGCAGTGCAGAGTTTCAGAAACAACATGTAGGATAAGTGCTCTAGCTCCCAGCAGAAGAACTTGCTAACTACGGTGGATGAAGTCATCGTAGCTGGGAAAACCAAAAGCAGAAGGTGGCACACTCACTTGCTTAGTGTGGCAATTTCCCTGTGTTGGCAAAACCCCACAGTGCCATCTCTTTGTCACTGCATTTGGCAGCCACTTTAACCACAGCTATGCCTTGAGCGCCATTGCCCAGTTCTTAATTTCTCTGTTAGGGCAACAAATGGTAAACAACCCCTGCCTGAATGGAGGCAGAAACATACTTTTTCTCTCCAGACCCATAAGGAAACCCACTTCCTTATTTTGAAGAACAAACTCAGGCTTGGACAGGCTGCAACCTCCCACCTTCTCTGCTCTCACACACATACACTAGAACTGGAGCTCTTGCTCAGGGTAGAATACAGGGCAGCCCAAATGCTTGGTTTTCAGGAAGGAATGGTTTTACTGGGTCTAATGGAAACATGCCAGAGTGCTTGATCCCAGCTTGCCTAGATGTATACAGCCACTGAACACAAAATGCTGTGCTCTGGCTTGTGGCATCATTCCCCTAATGATGTCATGCATGGGTGAGTGTCTTGTGTGGAGGAACGGGAGGAACAGAACATGTACCTGAAGCTGGCTTACTAAATGTATCGTATCATCTCTTTAATTACACTATTTCCTGGTACAGTGTTTCATCACCACCAGCCCCATCTGGAAGAAAGTGAGGAACTGAGAATTGCTGTTGCTGGAAATGCACAGCTGGGTTTTGTTTAGCAGCAGTTTAGCATCCCATAATCAAACTAATGCTCATGCCTCAGAGTGATGCTTGAACCATTTAACCAGTTGCACTAGCATTAAGCATTTAACTTCCCATCCCAATCTGATGGAGATCAGTTCTGGAAAAACAAAGGTGGGTGAAATTTCTTCCTGAGGCAAGATGGTAGCATCATTCCACTATAATATATTATTTCAAGGAATTTTTAAAAAGCTCATTTTATTAGAAGTCTGCTGCAAGTCTCCCAGTGACCTGGAATAGCCTCCTTGTTGTCTAACGAGTACAGTTTTGTTCAGCACCCAGCATCTTAATCCATCTGATTGTAGAAGCTGAGCAAACACCAAATCCACCCCCTGCCAGACCTTTGACTGATCCCGCATGGGGGTGTCTGAGCCCAGGATGGTGATGTGAGCTTTGTGTTGAATGCGGGAGATTTGGCATGTCAGCTCCTTTCGGAGAGGAGGAAAGGGCTGATGCTAGGAGTCCTTGCTAGGACATTGATAATACATTCAAAATGTCTCTGTTACTGCCATTTACTCATTGCATCCTTCCTAGGAGAAAAGCTTAGCTAAACAATGATTTGCATGTGGCTGTTCTCACACAGTGACACTAAAAAAGAAAAAAAGCCCATCTCCCCTTCTGCTTCCATTTAATGTGATAGTTTTTGTGGTCTCTAGCATGTAAGAAGTAAATAGGAACACTGGAAATAACAAGTAGCCAAGCGTAGGGACACACCTACACGTTATTGCCACAGCTGATGGTGTCTGTAGGATGCAGACTGTGAAGAGGAAGCTTGTGATGGCAGAGGGGTGTACCTGGAAAGAGACAGTGGCTGGAGTTCTTTTGTAGGAAGCTATAGCTGAAGTTTTTGTTCACATTTCTGCAAACTTCATCATCTTGAGTATCCAGCTGCAAGATCATCTTCTCACAGTAGAGTAGCTTACATCCACATGATTGAAACCTGTTCTCAGGTTAGGCCAGTCTTTTTGAAAAGCACCAGAGAGGGCATCTTCACAAAGAATCCACAGAAATATCCTTAAATTTTGGGAGTACCCTCATTTCTTTCTTGTGGGCATGATCTCAGAACCTGATTGGAGGATCAAAGCAGGCCATGTCATTCCTGGAAGAAACCAGAAGCAGGCAGCAACCTGATGAAACCAGTGCCTGAAACAAGGCTTAGGGAAATATTTTCAGATATGGCACTTGGAAGGAAAAGATGGATAGTTATTAAAGTACCTCTTGTGCTTCCCTGTAATGCCTTCTGATATATTGAATTATGCAAATTTCTAGGCCCTTTCCTAACCATTGAGTGTGCGTAGGACATCATGGAATAGTGTCTCTCTTGGCTGACACATAGCAAAGTTGTTCTTACAAGGCCTCATCCAGGGATTATCAATGCAACCATAAATACCAGGCTGAGTTTAAGAGGCTCTCAGTTGTAGAGAGGGATGGCAGCCTCTGTTTTGTTTATGCTAACACAGAAGGATTGCTTGTGGTTTACATCAGGTAAGTGCATGCATCAGGAGCCAACATGTTCAACATGGGGACAAAAAAAGGTACTGACCTCTGCTTCTGCCAGCTCCCAGCAGCAGGACTAGGGGATTGGGGATGAGGTACTGAAATGGATGGGGTGCTCTGGGCCAAGACAATGGTGATATCAGTGGTAAAATAGTCCTAGCATGAGTAACTGCAGACACTGGGGGTTTGAATTTTTATTACCAGCCTTAACATCCTAATTTCAAGGAGAGACTAAGACAGTGAGCCCCTTCACAACTCAGCTAGACAGTTTGAGGGAATGCTGAATTTCTGTTCTGGTGGTGGTGTTTATGCTTACCCATCTCTGCTCTTTACTCTGCAGCTGTGGTTGACATTTGCTCCTGTGGCTGATAAGACAGCTGCCTATTTCCACATTTCCCTGGAGATGGTCAACTGGCTCTCAATAGTGTACCTCCTCATCTCGATCCCATTTGGTCTGGTGGCAACGTGGGTTCTTGACAGCGTGGGACTCAGATGTGCTGTGAGTTGAACTGTTCTGTTTCCCTGAGGGCGTTTCACCTACAGATAGCAGTAGCTGTGCAAAGTACATGCATACTATGAATGGGAGTCTTGTCAAATGCTGCAGAAGATGAGCATGTTGGAAGCTCTGTCTTAGTTTAGTAATAGCTATCACATCACCTCTTAGCTGGGGAGCAGTGGGAAGAGTCAGAATAAAGGCATCCCTACTTGCCTTTTCCTCCTTCAGTTTTTGTTGTCTTAGCCAACTGACAGGGACAGATCCTGTGAGCTGACTCTGGGAAGAGCTTGCTGTAATTGGCTAGGATTTGCTATGGAAAAATGTTAGCACAGCTGTTTTGTTTGCAGGGCCAGTTTAAGGAGCACCAGGGTAGGGTGCAAGCAAGGGGACCCCTGTCAGCTCAGAGCTTGGTCTCTGCTAAGCCAGCTTGGGATCTCTATACAGTCTTCCCAGAAGCAAAAGTGTTGTGGAATGTGGCACTGAAACACTAGCATGCTAGTGGTATAGAAGAGCATTTGCATGATCCATATGCTGGATGACTCACTGCCGTGATCTTTGGGTTCTCACAGCAAAATATGGGTGATGACGCAAACTTGCAAACAGAGCGTAATTAGTGTACTTTGGATTTCTCATCAATTCCATGACAGTGTCTGCTGTCTTGCATAAGCTACACTGTGGCGTAGTTCTTGTGTGGGGCCAGGACAGCCACCTTGCTCCCTAAGGAGACAGGTAACTCATTCACTGTTGGATCAGAAGCATCTTGCAGTGGCCCAAAGGGGTGGGGGTGGTCTGCAAGCAACTTTCCATGCAGGGATTACTAACACCCAGTGCCTCCTGTAGTGCATCTGAGACCCTGCTCATGCTACTCTATTGCATTAAGTTCTGCCCTTCAGGCTTCAGCACACAACCCCTGGCTGTTTCTGCTTGCTGCAGGTGATCCTGAGCGCGTGGCTGAATATGACGGGTAGCATCATCCGGGTGTTCAGTGTCCTGAAGTTCCTGAGCTTGGGTTCCCAGAGTTACTGGTACCTGTTTGTTGGGCAATGCCTTTGTGCACTGGCACAGCCCCTTATCATCTTTTCACCAACAAAACTGGCAGCACTATGGTTCCCAGACCACCAGCGAGCGACAGCAAATATGATCGCATCAATGTGTAAGTGATAGCTGCAAAGTAATATTGCTGCCTCCCAGAACTTGCTAGCATTTGTTTGCCTTTCAGAGGCAGCAGGCAGAGGAAACCCTCTGTCCTACAGCCATTTGGCCCTGCAAATACAGCTCCTCCCAAGGGTGTCATAGCCACGTGCAATAAACCAGTGCCTTCAAGGCTCTACAAGACAGGCAGGCATTTCCATGCTGGGGAGCAAGAAGTGGGCCTTAGCCACATCCAGGTACAAAGTTCAAGGTAAGCCACACAGGCTCCCAGCCTTCTTCCTCTCTGCCATGATGAGGTGATCATCTTTGCCTAAATATCATAGAGGTTGGGGACAGCCCTTAGTGTTACTAAATCTAAAGTCTGTAACGGCCTTAATTCTGCAGCTTCTTAGGAAGGTGCCCAAATTGCAGGTGATGCCAGTGGTCACAATTGCCAAATTATGTAACCAGATAGAGGTGAGGATGCTGCAGCAATTTTGTCCACCAGTTTGTCCAGTAGCAAGGCTGAGTATGTATTCCCAATTGGTACGTATGCACACACAGATAAAATATACTCAGCTGGCCACACAAACATGTTGGGGATGCTAAATGCAGCAGGACTACCCACGCAGATACCACGTCTGCCTTGCAAAGTGCCTGGAAGCTGGGAAACTGGAGAGGAGACACCAGATACTCTTGCTGTAATCTCATTCCTCTTTTGGCTCCTTTGGGCCCTGCTAGAGACAGGATACTGCACTTGACAGACCTGTTTCCTCCCTCCACGTGACATTTTCCCCAGCAGCCAGAAGAAATCTCTTCCTCCTTCCTCCAAGGACTTGAGAGGTGCCCCAGAAACTGGGCTGGCTCACTGGCTCCAGCTGGGAAATGTCATAGTACCTACATGTGTAGGGGAGCCCCACCTGCCCTTCCCTCAAAATAGCCAACAGCTGCCTTCCCTCCCCACTGCCTTGGAGTCGTGGGGAAAAGGGCAGTACAGGACCACCCCTGTACAGCTTTCCCAATGCTGCTGCAAACACAGAGCACAGGCGCTGTTGTTTAGCAAGAATGGATTTATGGCGTCAGAACAAATAAATTCTTTTTGCACTGCCTTCCTTAGAATAGGGTGGAACTGATGGCTCACCTTGTTTCCCAGGGCTGAGATGGACCTTCACCTTCCCTGCTGGAGAAGGAGCTCTGTTGTCAGTGTGATGCAATACAAGTACTACCAGGGACCCCTGGGCACTTGGTCTTTTGCTGCCCTGAAGGACCCCAGCCTGCAGACAGCTTGCTCTTTTTAAGTGAGAGAGCAGCCAGAGCAGCCAAATAGCATTTCTTTCACATAGTGTCCTCAGTCCTTACAGGACCAAGCGGATCTAACTATGGGAAAGAGTAAAACCGAAGAGCAAGGAACAGGGGAAACCCAAGACCTGAAGCTGTTCAATCTGTGGCATGTTGAGATATCAGTGTGAGGACTGAATGGGCTGTGATTATTATCTGCTGCAAGACCTGCATATTTCTGTGTATGGGCTTCCATTTATAATGTCTGGTTACACTCATTACTGTCTGCTGTAGAAAATCAGAATTTAATTTCAAGAAAGTTTTAAGTATTGCCTAGAAGGAGCATCTGCCACAGCCCCATTCATTTACTTCAGTGGTTAATTACCTCACTGGCAAATGTCTACATGTTACTTCTCATCTTGATGCTCCTTATCCCCCAGCTATTTGGTCTTGTTGCACCTGTTTGTCAGGTAGTTATGGACAGAGTCACTTGTTCTCTCCTTTGTCTAGAAAGAGCAAATGGCTCCATCCCAGTCACTTTACAGGCACATTTCCCTTTGCCTCTTTCCACATGTCTCCATGTCTGCCTGTTGCTCACATGAGCTTTTTCGCTCAGCTTGCTCCAATTTATCAATACCCGTTTCCTGTGTTAATGCCAGAGTGGCACTCAGCATTGCTGTACTGTTGGTATCAGTGCTGCACACAGAAACTGGCCCTACAGCCTCCTGTCAGTATCCCCACAGGTCCTGTTAGTGCCTCTGGGTAGGCTTCCCTGTGCTTGTGTGCAGACAAAAATGGACCCTGCATCCAGGATCCTGCTGAGCAGCTGAAATAACTATGACTCGGCTGTGCTGTTGAGTATTTATCATATCTTGGTCCTCCCCATCACTTGTAGAGGCTTACTCACAGAGAAGTAGTGCAGGGCCAAGAGCTGATCCCCTGTGAAGACCATGAGAAATTCTCCTGTGTCAGGAGAAGACAGACTTGTCTGAGTCCACTAAAGTGGCCTCTGCTTCGTCCATGGGGTTCTTTGTTCACTGTGGTCTGTCAGCATGTCATTTTTTGCACCCTGTGGAGTTTTAGTGCATCAGCATCGCTGTCCACAAAACACACAGCCCCAGTGTAGAGTACTGCCAGCTAATCCACCAGAACCCCTGGACCATAATGTACAGTTGATTAACTCCAGTGATCTCCTTTCCATTCTTAGTCTAGGTTCATATAATTTCTCTTCCCAGGAAGAGAAGGTGGCTGAAACCCTGTAATCAGTCAGATATTCTCACTTAGTCTTTTCAAATTTAGCCCAATGCTGACATTTCCACCCCTCAGCCATACCTTCTGGAACTGCTTCAGCATGCCTATAGTTCATGGAAGCTAGTTTCATGACAGTAGTTTTCAGGCAGTCCCCTACAATGCCCAGAAGCATTTTACCCCAATGGAGAAGCTTTAATCCATCTCCTTGGAGACTGTTGTTTAATTGTGTCCATGTACTTAGAAGCAGGTAACATTTCACCAGGATCATAAGCTAGTACTTTCCCAAATACAGGGCAGAAATGTACTGGGTATAGCACTATTAATGATGCCTCAGCAAAATCATAGAACAGACAAGGTTGGAAGGCACCTTTTGGGATCATCTTGTCCAACCCTCTGCTCAAGCAGGGTTGGCTAGAGTGGGTTGACCAGGGCCGTGTCTAGTCAGGTTTTGGCTGTCTCCCAGGATGGAGATGTTGCAACTTACCTGAGCAACTTGTTTCAGTGTTCAACCACTGTCACAGTAAAAAAAGTTTATACTCAGACAGAGTTTCCTGTGTTACAGTTTGTGGCCATTGCCTCTTATCCTGCCACTGGGCACCACTGAGAAAAGTCTGGTTCCCTCTTCTTTACAAACTCTGATTCTTTTCTCCAGGCTGAACCGTCCTGGCTCTCCCAGCCTCTTCCTGTATGAGAGATGCTCTGGTCCCTTAATCATGTCTTTGGCCCTTGACTGGACTTGCTCCATTAACTGTGTATCTTCCTTGTATTGAGGAGCCCAGCAGTGGACTCAACAATCCAAATGTTTCTCACCAGGGCTTAGTAGAGGGGAAGGATGACCAGCTTCCACCTGCTGGCAATGCTCTTCCTAATGCAACCCAGGATGATGGTGGCCTTCTTTATCATGAGTTTGTGTTGCTGGCTCATGGTCATGTTGGTGTCCACCAGGACCCCTACCCCCCACGCCAGGTCCTTCTCTGCAGAGCTGCCTTGCAGTTCGTCAGCCCCACTGTGTACTGGTGGATGGAGTTATTCCTCCCCAGGTGCAGGACTTTACATTTCCTCTTCTTGAACTTCACAAGGTTCCCCTCTGCCCATTTCTGCAGCCTGTTGATGTTCCTCTGAATGGCAGTGTAGCTATCTCTTCCATCAGCCACTCCTCTCAGTGTCACATCATCTACAAACTGGCTGTGGGTGCACTCTGCCCTATCGTCCAAGTTTTTCGTGGTTATTGGCTTCAGTATCAACCCCTGGGATGCACCACTAGTCACTGGCTTCCAGCTGGACTTCATGCCAGTGATGATAATCCTCTGGGCCCAGCTGTTCAGCTGACTTTCAGTTCATCTCACTGTCCACTTATCTATCCAGTACTTAGCTTGTGTGCAAGGGTGTTATGGGACACAATGTCAACAGCCTTAGTAAAGTTGAGATAAAATCCATCCACTGCTCTCCCCTCATCCACTCAGCCAGTGATCTCACTGTACAAAGCTATTAGGTTGGTTAAGCATTTCTCCTTTGCTGACTACTCCTGTTCACCTTGTTGACCTTCATGTGCCAGGAAATGGTGTCCAGAATTAGTTGTTCCATGACCTTCCCAGAGATCAATGTGAGACTGAAAGGCCTGGAGTTTCCTGGATTCTCCTTCTTGCCCTTCTTGAAGATGGGAATGACATTCACTCTCTTCCAGTCCTCAGGAGCCTCTTGGAGTTGTCATGGCCTTTTAAAGATAACCAAGAATGGCCTTGCACTGAAAACAGCCTGCTCCCTCAGCACTCATTGGTGCATCCTGTCAATCCCATGGACTTGTGTATGTCTGGTCTATTTAATGTTCCCTAACCTAGTCCTCCTCCACTGAGGGTAAATCTTCCTTGCTCCAGACTTTACCTCTGGTCTCGGGGCTGAAGGCCAGTCTTAACAGTAAGACTGAGGTGAAGAAGGCATTGAATACCTTGGCCTTTTCCATGTCCTTTTTCACTAAGTCTCCTGCCCCATCCAGTAGCAGCTTCGCTTGTTTGACTGCAGAACATTGCCTTAAAGTTAGAAAATTGTCTCCTGCAATTTTGGACGTTCCCAAGCTGAGTCCCAGGAGTGCTGCTTCACACGGTGCTCAGCTCCAGCCCCATAACAATGCAACCCCCTACTCCAGTATATACAAGTGTCCAGGATTCTCTTCTGCCATGTTATTTTTGTAATTGGTAGCAGAGAGCAACTTGTATGCCAGCTTGGGCTTTACTGAGGAAATGTATTAGCTTAAAAGATGGCAGGAATGACCTAGTGTCTCTTTGGAGAGCTGTCATAGGGCTTTCCTGCTTTTCGTGCCCTTTTGGCAAAGAAGACCAACAGCATCCTGGTGACCATCAGGAAAAGCATTTGCCAGCAGCTTGAATGAGGTCCCCTGTCCACATCTGAAGAGCTGTGTCCAGTTCTAGGCTCCTCAGTACAAGAAGGACATGGGCATATTAGTCTAAGTCCAGTTAAGAGCCACTAAGACAATTAAGGGAATGGAGCATCTGTCATGCCAGCTGAGGCTGAGAGAGCTGGGACTGTTCACCCTCGAGAAGGCTCAGGGGGATCTTATCCGTATGTATACATGCCTAATGGCATAGCGGGAGTAAGGAAGGGAAAGCACTTCTATTTGTTAATGCTGCTATGTAACATCAGGACAGATGACATGGATTCATCCATCTTCATTTTGTCCCTTCAGCTTAGCATTTACTGGGGCAGCCTTGTAAGGGTGAGGACACCATAATTCATAGATGAAAACCAGTTTACAGGAGTTAGGGGTTGTAAGGAAATTGGTTTAAAGAATGGACTTCATGGGGGTGAGGGAACAGATGTGGCCACAGTAAGACCACACAGTCAACTTCTCCAAATGTTTCCCTCCTGTTTTCTACCTATGTATGCCTTTTTCTGTCCTTACTCATTGCTCTGCTGCACATTGCAGCTCTGGTGCTGACTGGCAGTAGGGGTGGACACATGATTCTTACTGCTTGCGTGAAAAAAGTGTCTCTCTGTTTTATTTCCTTCCAGCCAATCCCTTGGGTATTCTTATAGCAAACGTGCTGTCACCTGTACTAGTTCCTGAAGGAAGGCACATCCCATTGATGGTAAATGAAAACTGCTTTAATCAGCCAGCTCGGCTGATTGGGGTCCAGTGGATTTATTTATTTGGAGGCAGTGGAGCTGGAAAGACTGGTAACATATCTTTACTTTGTGTTGTGTAGCTGGTTGTTTATGCCGTCCCAGCAGTAACAGCCTGTGCTCTAGCAACTCTGGGGATTCATGAGAAGGTTCCTCCAACACCTCCTTCAGCCAGTGCCACCAACTCCACCTCCCAGACATTCCTTACGGGGCTCAAAATGGTAAGTGCTGTAGCACAGAGAGAGACCAGTGCTGGAGTGAGGGGTGCAGCCCTGCCAGACAGGGATACGCTGGGCAATCTGCTGACAAAGCAGACTCTGAACTCCACTACACCAAACCCACCATGGAAGGCCCCCTGAAGGAGACCAGGATCCCTTCCTTCCTCAGAGAGTGGAAGCTGCTCACAGCAAAGCAGTGCCTCTCTCAGTGTTGTGGTTTAACCCCAGCCAGCAACTAAGCACCACACAGCCACTCGCTCACTCCCCCCACCCCAGTGGGATGGGGGAGAGAATTGGAAGGGTGAAAGTCAGAAAACTCGTGGGTTGAGATAAGAACAGTTTAATAATTGAAGTAAAATGCAATAGAATAGTAGTAATAGTAATAATAATGTAATACAACAATAATATACAAAGCAAGTGATACACTATACAATTGCTCACCACCTGCCGATGATGCCCAGCATGTCCCCGAGCAGTGATCGCTGCCCCCCCAGCCAGCTCTCCCCAGTTTATATACTGAGGATGACGTCATATGGTATGGAATAGCCCTTTGGCCAGTCTGGGTCAGCTGTCCTGGCTGTGCCCCCTCCCAGCTTGTGCACTGGGCAGAGCATTGGAAGCTAAAAAGTCCTTGAGTAGTGTAAGCACTACTTAGCAACAACTAAACCATCAGTGTGTTATCAACATTATTCTCATACTAAATCCAAAACACAGCACTATACCAGCTACTAGGAAGAAGAATCAACTCTATCCCAGCTGAAACCAGGACACTCAACTAGCTCAAACAGGCACACATGGGCTCATACAACCTGAGCCTTCTGAGCAGATGTGGCTAACAGGTAGGACAGCACATGGCAAAGTGAAGGAAGAATTTGGGCACTGAAGAGATCCTTCCTCCCTACATGGTCCCCATTTTAACTTGTCCTCTGGCTGAACTGACAGGAGAGAGCCAAACTCCTCTAATGATCACAGGGTTACCCTGTCAACATTTCCAACTAAGGGGTCAGAGCCACTGACCCTCAAGTCTACTGTCACAGCCAGGTCTTTTTTCCCCCTCTACTTGTTTAAATGATATGTTAACTTCTTTCTCTAGCTCCTGAGAAACAAGCCGTACATCATCCTGGCAGTGTGCTTTGGAGGAGGAATTGGGATGTTTACCTGCTTTTCAGCTCTGCTAGAACAGATCCTTTGTGAAAAGGGGTATTCAAATGTGAGTCTTCCTCCTTTCCTCCCCATTGGCAACATCATCTATGATACAATCAAAATGATTTTTCCTGATAAGGGACTCAAAGCAAAATGAAGACAGTTGAATACGCTGCACTGTATCATATCTTATTTGCCCACATTATCTAATATAGATTAAGCAGTACATCAATCCAGAGCACAGTCAATATCTCAGTATAATGGATGATCTGCGTTTTCATTACTGCCCATGGCCAGGCTCCCATTTGCAAATGAAAAACCTTTACTTCTCAAACACTTTTAAGGAAAAAAAGAGTATTGTGTTTTTTCTAAGCCACTCCAGAGCACTGTTGTCTACGCAGCTTTCTGACACCTTCCCCAGAGTACGATGGGGCCCAGGCAGGCCCTTAGAGTGAAGCTGAAGGCAGGCTGATGCAAGCACCTTTTCCTCTTTGCACACTTAAATGAAGCCAGGGCAGCAGAGAAAGTCAAAGGTACTGTGATAGCTGTTTCTGCATCCTTCCCATGACACCAGCCGGGTGCTGCTTTTACAGTTGAGCACAATGTGTATACAGCTGGTTCCTCCTGCTGTCTCCCTGCAATAGCAAGGGGCTGCCCCAGCTCCTGTGTTTCCCTTCAAGCCGGCAGCACTCCAGTCCTGCTGCTTGTATCCCCATGGAGGTCCTCTTAAAACACCTCTCCAGATGTTATGTATGCACATCTATGTGTCTGGTCTCTGTCCACTCCTTGTCAACTCCCAGGTCTGATACCTGGCTCCGTGCTCCATAGCCTGGTCACATTTGCACACCCCATGGGCTTTTAACTGGAAACCTTTGCAGCCTTGCTTTCTGTGCATCATGATGCTTTTGTCTGTGTGTGACTGGCTTGCCCTGGCCCTTTAGCCCACAGAAGCTATTCCAGATATGCTTCCCTTCCAGTCTTCCCCTGAGGCTCCCAAAAATGTTTGATCACATTTGTTAAAGCTTCCCTGCTTTCAGGATTGGTGTCTGCATTTGAATTCTTATGGAGCTGAAGGAGCGGGACAAGCAAAGATAGTCACTGCAGGCAAGAGAGCATGTACCTTATCCTAACTAGTGCTCACTGCCTCTCTAATTAGACCTCCTTGCTACAGCCAGGCAATGCTGTGTCTCATCCAGCACGCTTTGGGACTGCCAGCCTTGTCGAAGGCATTTCTCCAGTGCAGGTCCCTGGTCCCTGGTAAGAAAAGGGCCAGGAGCATGATTATAAACAGGAGCAGATCCCAAGGCAGTTGGACCTGTTACCACTAGTGTGGACAAGGCACCTGATTGCCCCTGGAGGAGCCAAGAACAGTCTCATGCCTGGGCTGGAGCATTTAATGCCAGGGAACTGCTGGTGCTCTGCACCCAGCCTCCCTTGCCATGTGTGCAGAGACTTGTCATCCATTGAGACCTTGGGAGTGCTGTGACCCTGCTGCCCCCACACACTTGTAGCAGCACTTGGGCTCCATTATTTGCTACTCAGAGCCCTGTGGAGGCCTCAGCTATTACAACAGGCAGGGAAGCTTTTCCTGCCTCTCAGTAGTGACCCACTAGCAGCAGGCACATGGGTCAGTGACATTAAAACCTCTTTCCTAACTGCTCTAGTTGCTCAGTTACTTGTTCTTCTCCCCTCCAGGAATTTGCTGGACTGAATGGTGCACTGTTTACAGTGTGTGGTTTACTGGGTGCTTTCCTGCTAGGCCTGTATGTTGACCGGACAAGGAAGTTCATAGAGTCCACCAAGATTTGTTTCTGTCTGAGTGCACTTGCCAGCATTGTGTTCGCAGTGGTGAGTTCTCGCTTGCATTGCACCATACCTGTGGGCTTAGTTGGCTTAGTTCTGTTGCCACCTGATAAATCATCAACGAAAATCACGGTCATTTGATGTCATAGTATTTATTAAGCCATGTGTTATGCCTGGGCTAGGAGTGTTTTAAAGAAAACCCCTTAACTGAGGATTTCACAGTCACTGTGGAGCCTGAGACAGACTGCTTCAGGATATAAATAAATTGGCATAATCTTACTTCCTTACTTGGATTACCATGTTTGTTTACTGGCCCTGAGACCATTCTTTCCAAAAAGAAATGGAATTTCTAAATATCCATCTTACAACAATGAACAAGAATGCCATAGTTTTCCCAACACTTGCCTTTAACAGCAGTGTCTGCCAGGACCGTAAGATTCGCAGAAAGGACCTAGTTACGCTCCATGGGGCTGGAGTGCAAGTACTGCACTCAAGCATAGTCATTGCCAGTTGGAGCCATCACCCAGCACAAGGCACAGGACTCCTAGCAGACTGGTGCAGGGCTCTGCTTTCCCAACAGGCTTGTGCTATGCATTTCTCCTGTGTGTTGAAAAATCCAGACTTTCAATACAGTGTGATCACACCTCCCGCTGAGCCAAGATCCAAGTGACGTTAGCTCCACTTTGAAGGGACAGGCAAATGCAATGCCTTTCTCAGTTCAGGACAAGGTGCCTAAAGCAAACCTTGCATTTCCCCTTTTAGTACTCTGTTGGGGGGATGCTCTGAATACAAGTCAGCATGCCTGAGCTCAGGTAAAACACAGAGTAGGCAAGAGGCTGTGTCAGGAGCAGCAAGCAAACCTTTTCCTCCTACCCCTCCTTCCATCCCTTTCATCCCATACAGATGAACTACTAGTTCAAAGCAGTAAAACGAGAAACACCCATTCAAGTCTGCTTGATGTCTTGACGCTTTGAACTCGGATTCCAGACACACGGAGTTTTCCTTGACTTTACCAGTTTAGCTGGGCCAGGCCTGCTGCAGCCATACCAGGACAGACACCTTGTGTTCCTCTGTGGGAATTTATTACATGGTTAAGGAAGGAGGTACCAGCACCGTGGCTGCAGGATTTATGCCCTTGACTTTACTAGCATTGGCTGGATAAGGCCATGCTCGCCATGCTCTTTCCTCCAGGGTTAGGGACAAGGCTGTTCTAGGCACTAAACTAATCTCCAGGGTTTGTGAATGTTTCAGGTGGTTTTTTGTTTGTTTTGGGGGAAAGGATTTTTTTTGTGGTAAAACCCCAATGTTACAAACATGAGTCTGACATGATAAGGAATATTTTCCTTATCAATGAGCTGCAGCAACCCATGTGTATGAATTCTCATACGTAACCCAATGCAGACACCACACCTGAAATGTTAGCTTGCATTGGGAGGAAGGTGTGTGTTTCACTTGGTGCTGCAGATACACTGAGGACACTCCTGGCAAGTTACTGACCAGCAAGTCAAGTTAGAGTAATTCGACCACACCAATGCTTTTCAGGTAATTCTGCAGATCCTCTCTCCCCTTGCTTAAATTCAACAGATAAATCTCCATCGTGTAGCCATTTGTTGACACTAGAGGGCTGGAGGTAAAAGATTTCAGGAACAGTTAGGGAAGGTAGTGGTGAGAACAGTGAGCCCGTGGGACTTCCTGCAGGTTATGGGTTCAGAGACTTTCTGCGCAGCAGTGCTGACGCTGAGCCTTTGGTGTTGCTTTTCTGCCTGCAGACTTCTCGGTTCAGACATCACGCTGTCACGCTGGCCATCACCAGCTCGTTCTTTGGTTTCTTCGGTTTTGCTATCTACCCCATTGCCATGGAGCTGGCTGTGGAGTGCTCCTACCCTGTGGGAGAAGGCACATCTACAGGCCTGATTTTTGTTGCAAGGTAAGCAGGCAGGTTAAATCCAGTTGACAGTTGAGCTTGGGTTCTAACACACACACAGAGGTGTGAGTGCAGATAGTGAAGAGCGTGGACATCAGTGCTAGCCATCCTGCTGAACTTTTCTCTGGTGTCCACGCACATGACCATGGCAAGGGGGGGACTGGCTAGCTGAGCCATAGAACTGAAGAGCTAAAGGTTTTAAAGCAAGGAGGAGTATGTGGAATTGGTGCAAGAAAAGCAAGAAGGAAGATGAAGGTCTCCTTTGCTTGGAACAAAGTGGGATTTAACCATGCCTAGCATCACCTACCTTTGAAGCAGATGGGGGCTGTATGCCTGAAGGGCACCCATTCCCACAGCAGAACAGGGACTTGTCAGGTATCAGTGCTCTGCTGAGGGAGATGAGGCTCATCACTCACAGGGCAGCTAGTCACAACAGATGGGGCAGTGACAGTCCTTCCTGTGATCAATTTACATGCCTAGGGCTGGCACTGGACTGCAGCAGGAATCACTTGCTGGAGCCCTAAGCAGTGATATGCATGGCCTGGGGCCTTGTGTCTGTGTCAGGTGGAGCTGAAGCAGCAAGAAACATTAGTCAGAGGGGCACTAGACACTGCCTTTGAAGGCTGTTGTCTCAGACTGGTTGTGGACTTTGCTGCTGCTGCCAGCCTGCTATGAATGAAGAGGAGGCTGAAGTCATAGACTGACTTCTTCCTATCCTGAACCCTGCAGTGAGAGGTATTTCGAAGCCTCTGCCAAGTGAGTAAGCCTCAGCTCATTGACAGCTGTAGTTCAACACCTGCCTGCCTCCAGAGGGAGTATATAGTGGTCCTGCCATGCTGGCCCTGTGCCTGGGTGTGTGCTGAAAGGCCGACCTGGACACCCTGTGAGCCAAGGCCAGTTAACGAAGCGCCTGGGCCAGAGGAAGCTGGCAGTAGCTTTCTCTGCTAGAAGGACCCTGCTCCAGAAAGGGGCCTCACTGTCTTCCCGCTGGGGAAGCTGGGCTTGTCTGCAGCACTGCTGAACTGGGTAGGCACCATGACTGAATGTTGGCGTCTCCCCACAGCCAGGTTGAAGGTGTGATTTTAATGATTCTGCTACAAGCCCTCACTGTGCATGTTTCTGAGGATCCATCCTCCACCTGTGCCCTTGACCAGGATGGAGCCCTGGACTGGACAAGTAAGTATGTCCTTGGGAAATGATGCTGGACACGGTTGCACCCCACGTACTCCCCACCCTCCTGCAGGTCTCACTGTGAGGGAGCCTGCAAGACTGATACCTATTGTAGCATATCTCTTAGCCACCTTTCCCAACCTGATGGTGCATTCCTTGCTGCTCCTGCTAAACCAGGCCTGCAAGATTGAAACGGGAAGACATCTAAGGTGCCATGAATGCTGCTGCTGGCTCTGGGTTAAAATTTCTCTTATGGCCACCCTGCAGACACCTGAGCTAGAAAGCAGCTGTTCTGGGGGCAAGACACTGCTTTGCAGTGTGGGAGGCCAAGACTACAAATGCATTGACTGAAAGCTACTTCCCTTGCTTCTGCACACACAGCTCCCTGGGTTTGTAACATGGCAGTACAGCTTTGTTCTGACTTATTCCAGGTTTCCCTTCCTCTCCTAGCTGGTCAGGAGAACAGACAGCAACTGAGATGAACAGGAGCACAAATGTATTTTCACTGCAGGCTAAACCCTAGTCTTGATCTCTCAGCTGGTTCATATTTATGTAATACTGACACAAAGTCCCAGGGACACACCATAACACAAAGGCTGGCAAACACCTTTTAAATATACCCTGCTTGGCTGAGGAGAAACTCCCCGTAACAAGCCCCACTAGCTGGCAGGGAACAAGGCTTCCCAATAACTCCCCCCAAAAAGCAATTTGACTGCTTCATGTCTGAAAGCCTGCAACTCTCCATCTCATCAGATCAGAGCTGGATCTCATAATTAGGTACCCATTCCTACTCATTTTATGGTCTGATATATGCAGGGACATCTGTGGAGAAAGGCATGGTGGTGGTTATTTGAGACACTGCTGGAATGAGAATGTGACTACTTCCAGGCTGGGAGTGGGAGAGTTGGGACCCAGAGTAACGATGTAACCTTGATGCGAGTATGATCGTTCTCCTTTATTTCAGACAATTACAAGGCTTATATAGACAATCAGCAGAGCACGCAGTAGCAATACCTATATGATTGGCTCATTACATGTGTTCACGTGCTTAAGACAGTTATATGATTGGTACAGGGTTGCTGTTCACGCGAAGAGGTTCGTTAGCACATTCTGGACTTAGTTGTTGTCTCTTATGTTGTTTGCCAAGTAGTCCGTTGCTGTTCAAGGTCAGTTTATAGTATCCTCTGTGCTTCTTGATACACTAAAAGCAGGATTGCTCATACTGAAAAGATCAGGTCCCTTCTCACTTAGCCATTCTCCCACAATTCCCCCTTTTTGTTTTTGAGCAATCCAGGTGTGATTTACCACTTTTAACAAAGCTCGTTTAACACAGCTAAATGCTACACAAAAACATAATCCTAAAATAGAAAGAGTGATTAAAATTCGAATTCCTTCGGTAAGCAAACTTATCAGGTAACATTCAGGCTATTAATAAGCGTGGCACTATAATTACTAACAGAAATAGACAAACTACAATTTTGCGTGGCAAAGCTATGAAATTCCCCTACGTTGAAGCCAGATATCCCTATTAAACATGTTCGAAAAGGCTCTGTTGCAGAAGCAAGCGATAGACAAAAGCTTGTTGTCCTGTCTTGTTTGCCCATGTAACCCACATGTTTTCTCTGGGTTTAATCTTGTGGAGAGTCATTACCATTGGGAATAGCATCTCTAGAATCAGGAGCTTGACCATTTTGCTCGTGGGGTGAGTCATGATGAGCTAAAACAGGCTTTACGCTCTTGCTCGGCACCCACACTGGACCACGATCTGTGGAAACACATATCCTCGACCGTTAAATATAACCGGGACAGGTCCTAACCACATTCCTGAGAAAGAATACCTTTTTCCAAAGATGGTCCTTGTCTGCTCCCGCAGTGATCCGATTGAGGCAAGGAGTCCCTCCAGAAATTTTCCGGGGGTACCCTAGGGAGTCCTGTTCTCAACGGGTCCTGCAGCCTAACAGAGAGGGTCCCATCTGGGGTGCCAAAACTGATACAAAAAATCCATGGATGCTTCTCCTCACAGTCCGAATCTCCCCAAGGGAGAAACGGAGTACTCAGAGAGTCCCTGAAATGAAACTCAATAGCAACAAAGTTACTATTAAGCAGGTATTCTTTATTGCAGCACTGGGCAGCACTGGGGATTCTCCACCATAAGTGCTCCAACGAATTACTGAACTTTTAGAGAATATATACTATACAATCATGCATATTCATAGGATTTCCAAGAATTGCTATGCATAAACATGAGGTTTCGATGAACTTATTAACATATGTAAATATGTGATTCGCATGCGCAGTCATCTCTTGTGGTGGTCTTTGGGGGTCTTCAGATGAAGGCTCGTAGTCTTCCTCACTGTGTTCACTGATTGACCTTTGCTTCTGCGCAAACTCAGTCCTAGGATCACGTAGATGTTGTCCTTCAAGACTATTGTTGCCATTCTTCTGTTTCTTCCTATCTTCCTAGTTCTGTGCATCTGTTCTCCCAAGGCCGAGTTGTCTGTAAAGAAATTATCCCAGAGCCCCCCTTATTTTATAACTGTTCTTCTAGCTACCCCCTAAATCACATCAGACCGCCCATCGCGATAAGAATGCTCTCACCTTTTGACTAACATAGGCAGGACCATTATCAGTCTTAATGCGCTCTGGTATGCCTAATACAGCGAAGCAAGCAAGCAAATGTTTACATACATGATGTGCCTTTTCTCCAGGCAACGTAGTTGCCCATATCATTTTCGAAAAGGTGTCAATTGTTACATGTACATACTTCAACCTACCAAATTCTGGAACATGGGTAACATCCATTTGCCATAATTCTAATGCTTTTAGTCCTTTTGGATTTACTCCTACTTCTATACCTGGCCCGTGATTTCCGCATTTTGGGCAGGCCTGAATAATGCTTCGAGCTTCATTTTCTGTTAAATTAAATTGCCTTTTTAAACCTTTTGCGTTTTGGTGAAAATTTTCGTGACTTTGTCTGGCCTGTTGAAATTTATCCATAGGAGGCACATGGCATGCAGGACTAACTAGGCTGTCAGCTAGTTGATTACCATGGCCAAGTCCAAGATCTAACTGATGACTGCGAATATGGATAATACAACAGGTTGCTGTTCGTTGACTTAATACGGATCGTAACTTGATAAATAGACTTCCTAATCTAGGGTTGGTTGTTTCCCTTAGTAAGGCATCCTCTAACCGTGGCATTATTCCAGCCACATACATTGAATCTGTTACTACATTTAAAGGAGTGTTTAGCCAATTAGTCAAGGCCCAAACTACTGCAGTTAATTCTAAAGTTGGGAGGGAATCTTGAGGTTGTCCCTCTATAATGTGTTGTTTCCATTGATCACCTTCTTTCTAGACGCAAGCTGCGCGCCGTAGGCGCTTGCCTGCATCAGTATAGATGGTTACCCCATCTGGTAATGGTTTTTCACTTACTTTGGATTTTTCTATCCATTGATTCCGTTTTAATACTTGTCATAATTTTCCTTGAGGCTGCTGCGAGTGTATTCTGCCATTATAGCCTAATAAGGCGTTCTGTATGGCAACAGCATTACGGAGCCACCATTCTATATCTATGGCGTTAACAGGTATACTGATATTCTCTGGCTCCTGACCATTGATTTCTATAATTCGCGACCTTCCTTTACGTATTAATTCTCCTATTGCCTCAGTTCGCGTTTGAATACTCGTTTTTGGCTGCACACTTAAAAACACCCATTCTAGTACATTAAACATATCTTCTGGACTTTTGTTCTTGACACTGGATTTGGCAGTGGCATCCAAGACAGTGGATTTGGCAGTGGCATCCAATGAGAGAGGAGAGGTAAATTCCCCTTTCTTGTTTTGCCACTGACAAATGACAGCATATGGTGAGTCTTTCCCGTTACATACGATTAAGGAGATTGGTAATTGCAAAATTTGACGGAAAGACCATAATGAAAATTTTGCAATCGTGAGGTTCCCATTTTCCTTGATTGTTCTCTTGTATGACCAGGAATGCCAATGTTGCAGGACTCCCTGGTTTTTTTGTTTGTTTTTTTTTGTTTGTTTGTTTTGTTTTTCTTTTTCTTTCTTTTTTCTTTTTTTTTCTTTTTTCCTTCCCCCCCCCCCCCCAACGGGTTTCCATTGTCCTTCTAAAATCGCATCCCTAATAATACCACTCCAGCGCGTGATTCTAGGATGTGTCTACCACTCCAGCGCGTGATTCTAGGATGTGCTGATGGTTTCATTAAACATGAAGGTACGCTTTCTTCTTTCGTAGTTGTTTGTGTTTCCAATTTCTCAAATCGTTTTAGAACCGTTTGTAACATCTCTGTAGTAACATCTGGGGGTTGCTGCAGTTCTTTCTTGGAAGTTGCACTCCCCGATGATTCCCCAGAGGAAGGCAGCGGTGGGTACAGCGGAGATGAAGGCGCTGAGGGTGCTGACGGCGCCTCCCTTCTTCCCGTTACAGGGGAAGGTCGGCAGCGCGCTCCGCCTAAGTCAATGAGGTCAGCAACTGACGTTGCTCCCGCCCCTTTTGGAGTTTCTGGTGGAGACACTTCCGCCTCTGCCTCAGATCCTATTCCGGCTCTGCTAAGAGAAACTTCCGCCTTTTCGGGTGTTTGCACCGGGGTCGGCGGCACACCTTTTATTTCGCCCGTTGAGTTAAGACTTTCCTTTTCCCGCAGTTCACTTACGTTTTTACAAATAATCCCAGACATGCCTCTTACGGCAGGCAGTCCGAAGAAGCGCGCGATAGGTCTTGGTTTACTTTGAGGTTTTTCAATAACTTTTCCTGGACCCAGCATTTGAGCAGCAGCGCATGCCACTTCTCTTTCTGCTTTCATCGCTTTTAAAGTCTCTAACACAGTGTTCCAAAGTATACGAACCACCTTTATCTCCTTTTCATCTTTTTCATCTCCCTCAATTGTTTTTTGCCACATTGTCCCTCCAAAGTCCCGCCATTCCGATACGGAAAATAACAGATGAGTGTCAGAAAAATGACCCCAACGCTGTCCAAGTGTAATTAATTTACACAATTGCTTTGCTGGTGCCTCTATCCCTCTCATAGAGAGTATTCCAGCTAGCAGTGTGTCTGCAGCCTCTGTTTCCATTGCTGTGCCTAGTGAGGAACGACCTCACACCAGCATCTGCTCTGCCCTTTTGACCCGAACAGCGCCCGTTATCCTGAGAGGTGAGGAGCGACCTCACGCCGGCATCTACTCTGCCTTCTTGACCCGAGCAGCGCTTCTCTCAGCCGAAACTTCCCACTCCCCTCCTCTAGCTGCTTACCGCAGTCACGGAGAACGCGAGTGATGTCACCCTCCTCTGCTGCTCACCGCAGTCTCGGAGATCGCTAGCGATGTTACCCTCCTCTGCTGCTCACCGCAGTCTCGGAAATCGCAGGCGAAATAACCATCCTCTGCTACCAGATGTCGGAGTGGGAGAGTTCGGACCCGGAGTAACGATGTAACCTCGATGCGAGTATGATCGTTCTCCTTTATTTCAGACAATTACAAGGCTTATATAGACAATCAGCAGAGCACGCAGTAGCAATACCTATATGATTGGCTCATTACATGTGTTCACGTGCTTAAGACAGTTATATGATTGGTACAAGGTTGCTGTTCACGCGAAGAGGTTCGTTAGCACATTCTGGACTTAGTTGTTGTCTCTTATGTTGTTTGCCAAGTAGTCCGTTGCTGTTCAAGGTCAGTTTATAGTATCCTCTGTGCTTCTTGATACACTAAAAGCAGGATTGCTCACACTGAAAAGATCATGTCCCTTCTCACTTAGCCATTCTCCCACACAGGCCTTGTTGCATAGCCTTTTAGCTTTACTTTTTTTTTAATTCAGAAAAGGTTCTTTCAACAGAAATTTTGCTTTGATTAAAGTTTATCCTTACTGAACCTTTCCTACACTTTGCTCTCAGATGGTATAACAAGGAGCGCTACCTGTGTTGACCTGTTCTCTTAGGAAGCTCAGGTGTTTTGATTCAGTCTTTCTTGTAACTTTCTTCACCATCCCCCAACACACAAACGTGTACACATACACAGCTACACAGACTCCCACAAACACATTATGTGCACCAGTGTAAGACCTCCAACCTGAGGGGTCATGCAGGACAAGAGTGCTGGAAACCTTCCACATTTCACGCAAATCCTCTTCCTATGCCAGTGTTACGTGATACGAGGTTTGGCTATTACCAAACTGGCATTGCCCCACTGTGAGCTGCACACTGTCCTCAGGGGTAGCCCATGGGAGGAGATTACCCAGGCTGTGCAGTTGCTGGGGAGCTAACCTCTAGACTTCTGCACCCGTGGGAAGTTGTGAATTCAGCATCTAGAAGTGTAACTTCCTTGCAGCTCCGGTACTGGTCCTGGCTGGCCTCTGCAGTGCTATGGCTTGTTTCTACGTCATCTTCTTCCACACTGACTACAAGCGGCTCCGTGCTGAGACAAACAGTGGTGATTTGGTCAAGGCAGAAGATGCAAGAGCAGATGTTCCTGAAGCCTAATCAGGCCAAAAAGGGGATGCCAAAGGCCCAGTAAAGGAAGGACTCAGGCCTGTGGGCAGGGACCATGACTGCAAATGCTCAGCTGGCCCACTGGGATATCTGGGTCCTGTTGCACAAGCAAGGGCTGGAGGAGAGTCATTGGGGCACCTCTGCTATGCTTCCCTCAATCTTTTATTTATTCGTGAGTCTGGGCTGTAAGAAAGGCTGTGTTGCCATAAACGTCAAAGTGGGACTGGACAACTATGCAGGTAACAGGGATTTTTAGCTGACTTGATTCAAGCTAAAGAAGTGTTGCAGAGGAGAGGAGCATCATATTTCAGCCATGTAGTTGGATGAGGGGTGAAGCTTTCAGAAGCGTGGAAGCAGTGCCTATCACAAACCTAGTGGAAAACTTCTATTTAAGGACTGTGGTTCTTGTACAGCATAACAACTCTTCCACCCTAAGGCTGGAGTTAATTGTGCCTCTTAGCTAAAGGGCAGTAGGAGGTAAAGCATCCTTCCATTGCAGCAGGGAAGTGCAGGTATGTGATCTGTAATACAAGTCTGTTACAATGAGCCACTTTGTCCTCTCCTACAAACAGGAAAAGAAAAGCCCTGCCTGCAGTGCTGCCTGTAAAAGAAAATATCAATAAGCAGCAGTAGTTAAATACAGCAGCATTCCTCACCCTTCTGGTCCCCTGACAGATGCTGAGACATTCAGGATAAGCTTGTTTTACTTGGGCTTCTGTTGTTTCTCCATCTCTCCTGCAATTCCAGTAGTTTAAGTTTTCCACAAGAAGACAAACCTGCTGGTGTAAGATTAGGGTAGTGTACCCTCCCCAGGCCAAGTCAGGCTCTGCTATACAGGAACACTAAGAGAGCAGCTCACTTTCTGGGGAATGACATGGCAGTGCCTGGTGTGGTGGAAGTTGGCAGAACTGGCAAAGGTGACCACTTAGAGAATGCAGGGACCTGTCATAAGTTTCTGCAGATGATAGGGGCTTTTTGGGGAAGACCAAGTAAGAAACAACATCAACAAACACCTTCTAGTTCTCTCTGGAAAAAAAAATGAGATAGATGGGACTTGGTGATGCTTCATACCATGCATCTTGCAAGGAGATCCGAGTACTTGCTCATTAAGGGAACTTAATGCAAATTGGACCTGTGACTGGCTTTGTCCAGTCCAGCTACAGGATAATCAGAAAGCAGAAGATGCACCTTCCCCGAGGAACACTGTACAGAGGAGTTCTCTCAGTGCCTGAATTCTCTTCCTCATCAGCAACTGGAAATCTCTCCCTTTGTAAAACACCTAGCTGCATCCTTCTAGGGAGCCGGCTAGTTCCTACAGCTCCAGCCTTGCTCTCACCAGTAAGAACTGATGTTTGTCAAGAGGAACAGGAAGGAAGTCTGAAACTGAGGTGAAACAAGATCAGTTTGGACCTGTCAGAGGAATGAGATTAGCTGACTTTTGCAAAACTAGCTGGTCAGTTCTGCAGCCCTGGACCTAATACACCAAACAGATTAACAGCAGATTTATGTGCCACTCCTGAGTCCTACTGTACTGGGAAGCAAGAAGCACTTGGTACTTTATAATTTTATATATATATATATACACAAATGCTTATGTTTTTTAATAAAGGGTGGTTTAAGAAAAGATTAATCTTTTCTCACTATGTTAAACTTAAAAAAGTATTTATAGATGCAAGTGTGCATCAGATCTGCTGTGCAGCACAAACCAAAGGTCTCCATATTTGCCAGATGTGCATTAAGTTGTGCTCAAAATGATGATGTGAAGTGGTATCTCAGATCCTTAAAATGACAGCATGAAATTAGCTGTAGGTTAAACTACAGTTAGCTCTGTTTTGAAGGACAGGTTAAAGTAGTGAGGAAATACTGCTAGCAAAGGTCTCCAAAATCTGCCATTGCCCTTGTCAGAGAGTCTGCCTTGCACCAGCTAAGACACTCTTATCTTTATCCAAGCATATAGAGCTTTGAAAGGGAAGATTTTTCTCTCTACTAATGCATCAGACATAGGTGTGTGAGGCTAATTCTGAGTTCCTAATATGTAGTGGAGCAGGTTGCTCCGCCACTATATGGTTTGTCATACCCTGGCAGCATGCCATAGAGGCATTATGGCACTGCTAACAGTGGGGCCAGGTGGCTCACACAGATACCCACCTTGCACCATCAGCTGTTTCTGCTGGCTTAGCTAACTTCACATTTTGTCTTTAGAACAAAAGAGGCTCAAATTTCTGTACTAGTCTGTAATTACCACCACAGCTGAAGTCAGCTTACTGCTGTACACATTTCTCCTCAAGGCTGCATAACTCGTCTGTCTCTCACATTTAGATGTGTCTTTCTCTGGAAAGCCTAGGGAAAGCATGAAGCTGAAATCTTAGCAGGACAGAGGGATTTTGATGTTAAGGTATGTGCCTGGTATGCTGGGGTGTGTGTCCATGTCCTCTCCCTCCCAAAGGAGTGGTCTGGCCTTAACAAGCCTTCTGTGACCCCAGTAACGCCAGCAGAGGCCTCTACAATAGGTCTGTAGGGGGTCACCGGAAAACTGGTACTGCAGAAAACCTCCTGTAAAGTTGGATGGTCCTGGCTGAAGGTCAGCCAACTGTTCCCATCACAGCTGTGGATCCTAGAAAAGCCCTCTGACACAGGCAGGGATATGCGTTCTTGCCATCCTGTACATAGCTGGGGCCAAGACAACACTTCTGTTGCAAGAAAGGTTGTTCCTCTTGCACAGCAGCCAGTCTTAAGGCACCTGGAGCAGCTCAGTCCAAAGGCTTTCTGCAGGACACTATCACGGTCTGTCTCTAGAGCAACTCTGCTTGGTGAGATACCCCTACAGGCTTCCTGCAGCCCCTCAGAATAGCCAACTCCCTCTGCCTTCTTCCTGCAGCCTCCCCTGGGGGCTGCATGGGGCTGGCAGAGGAAGATCAAGTTCACATGAGCCTGGGGGGTGAGGTATGCTGCAGTCTGAAGACCAAGCAGTTCCTGCCTGCCGTGTCCTGTACTGGCCAGACTTGGCTGTAAGTGCCAGGAAGGCAAAAGGGGCAGGGGCTGTACTGGAGAAAAGCAGCCCCAAGGATGCTCCTGTGAGTACAGCCACCTTATTAGAGACCTGTAGAGAGGCTCAGGTGAGATCCTTTGTGGAAGCAGTTGTCAGTGTCCAGTACTCCCATGCTGCACCTCTCACAGGGGGCAGTGGGCATATCAGCAAAGTCTGGATTGCTTCCACAGGTATTTGCACACCAGCACAAGAAGGCCTGCCTCTACAGGATTGGGTCACCCTGGCTGGAGTTAGGGTGGAGGTTGTCGACACTGTAACCCCCCAAACCAAACAAAACTAACATTGGCACTGTCTTTTTAAGCAAGTAAAAGCAGACTTGTCATCAAAATGTTAAAAAAAAATCCCAGGAAACTTTAAGGCAGAAGATACCCTTTGTTTCTTCAAAAGAAAGAAAATGCTGTAGAAGAAAACCCAAATCTGTGTATAAACTGTATAGATATAAAAATATTGCAGTAATTGGAGCTGGCAGTGGAAGCAACATATCATGAAAAAAACAAATTATGACAATGCCTGGAGTAGCCATTCTGTCAGCTGTCATTGCCCCTTTTTGGGACCACCTTTAGCCCTGAGCAAAGAGACTCAGGAAACAGGACAGATAGAGGTTGAAAGTTGAAAGCAATTATACTTTGGGGCTACAGAAAACCTTCTTGCACCTCATGCCTTTCTGAGATATTTATTTACTTTCAACCCCCAGAGCCTCAAGACCCGTTGTCCACTTTTCACTTTCATCTACACCTCTCTTTGGATCAAGTTTGTCACAAGGACTTCATGACCTACTAGTGAAAGAAAACTCTAATTTAGCTTTCCGGAGCTCTGTGAGGCTGCAGCTCTTCAGAGGAGCATAAAGCAGCAGCTAGCATGTCCAAGTTCTGCTTGATACTCTGCAATCTTAAATAAAATAAACACCACAAGCAACTAATACTTTAAAACTCCCCAGGGAATTTGTATCACATGTTTAAAACAAGTAGCCCTACTTGAAGCTGCAATGTGTTCATGTGTGTGCCTGCTTTGCAGGGAGCTCCCTCAATAATTTTGGCTCAAGTCAGATGGTGGTATAGGATGGAAGAAAATATATCCCAGAACCACATGTGCTACAAAATGGGAATAAAACTAGATTTCTTGGGAGGTTTTGTGGAAAAAGAGCCCAGAAGGGTGGTAGGAAAAATATTAACTAGCTGAAACATCTATTACAGCACTTTCTGCCTGGATAAGTTTCCCTTATGTACACCCTCTGTGATCCTACTTCAGGAACTCCGGGCTTTATTAACATACGATGGATAGTACTGGCATTATTTAGTTTGGTGCATCATATTCCTTTAATAGAAGAGAGTGATTTAATCAAGTGCATCCCGCTGGAGAAAGAAGGAATAACACAGCATGCCTGGAGAAAGAAACTGTAGAACTTGACTCTGCTGCATCCTGTCCATTCTGCCGTATGTCTTAGTTTTAAAAAGTGACCCGCTCTAGTTTCTGCTCCCCCCCCAAAAACCCAGCCTCTCCCTGGTCCCTGCTCAAAAGCTAGTCTTTTGAGCTAAAAGCCCCCTTGGTCTCTTTGGCATACTTCCTTGTAAGGAGAAATCTAGGCAGAACCACTTCCAATCACCAAAGTTCCACTTTAACCTTACTACTACCACCACCACCACTAATACTCCCCACTGTACCCCTCTTTCAAGATCTTTTCTCTTCCTTTTTGTTTTCTTCTTTCTTCTTTCTTTTCTTCCTGTAGCCAGGATGTTTTAATCACAGCCAAGGAACAATTGCTTTCGCATTGGCAAAAGCATGGTGTCCAGACCTATTGTTGGGGATGGCCCTGCTGTGAGAAGGAGGCTGGACTGAAGATGCCATGTCACAGCACATCTGTGATTCTACTTTCCTGCATGGGACTCAGTTGCAGAAAACAAGTGTGTGTCTGACTCACTGTGAGTCTGTACACCAAGTCCCCTCTAGTAACTCAAGCACCATGGGACCCAGACTTCTAGGACATGCCACATGTCCTATTGAGGGTGTCTGGTTGCACCTGCCGCACCATCAGGTATGAAACTTTCTAGAGCATCTTTAAATGGGTCAGGGTCTGGGCACTTTTGGGTCCAGCTGCATCCTGCAAGAGTCCTCGTGTCTCACACCCTCCATGGCATCTCGCCATGCAGGGATCTGTAACACAGGAGCTGTGTAACCAAAGCAAAGGTTTGAGTTACCCATGCATTATAAATGTGCTCATCGGGATATAATTAATATTAGCTTTTTTTTTTTTTTAAAATGCATGTATAAGCATACTCAACTAGTGTAACGCAAACAGTGTCCAAGAACCTTGTAACACTCTAAATGCATAGCCAGACACATTTTGTGGCTAAGTACGTGAACCATGTAATCAGCAAGGGGGCAAAGATGGGTGCAGATTCAGAAGGAAGGATGTTGCCAGAAGATAAGCACAAGGAACTGCAAATAAGAAACATCCTGAACACACAGTAGCAAAACCAAAACCAAGAGAAACAGTGTGAGGAACTGAGGAGCCCTCCACCCCATTTTGGGAGAGAGGCAATAACATGAAAACATCAGGCATAATCGAGGAAAATCAAAAGAGGTAAGACAAGCTCATTTAAGTCCTGACCTCTCTCCTCAAAGAGCTTTTGAGCCTCATCACTTTCCCCTCTGTTACCAGAAATCACTTGGGACCATAGCCACCCATGCTAAAGGGATGGATGGCATCAGGTCCATGGTACTTGCAGTTTACTGAGCACAGAGCTGCAGACCCACAGGGTGGGAAATGAAGAGAGGATGATGAATATCGTGTAAGAATGAATCATTAGCAAGAACTGTGTTGTTAAGGAATAGATCTTCCATTCCCCAACTGACAGATAAATACACACGTATTCAGGCGTCAGTCCTGGTTTGGGTTGGTTGGTTGACCCCAAGCCTTCCTTCACAGGCCTCCACGCCTCTTCCCTTTGGAGGTCGCTGCAGGACACGTTCTCAGAACAGCCTGGGAAACCTGACAGCCTTCACCGGCAATCTGCTGGCCTGCAGGAGGGGCAGTGCGCATGCGCTCGGCTGTGGGCGCGGTTCTGCTGCGAGAGAGGCAGTGCGCATGCGCATGGATATGTCCGCAGTAGTGCGCATGCGCCTGGGTCTGCCCGCGAACTGAGTGAAAGAGGGGTAGTGCGCCTGCGCATAACTCCGCGTGCGTGCTCAGGGCGGGGTAGCCGTGCGCATGCGTGAGGCAGCTGCGGCGAGTACGGGGCGGGAGCAGCAGGACGCGGGAAGGCTGGGGGCGGCACGGAGAGAGGGGGAAACGTTACCCCAGGGAGGGACTCCCCGGCGGGGAGCCGGCCAGAGTGACAGGGCGAGAGCCGTGGACCGGGGGAGAGAGGGATCGGGGAGGGACGGAGGAGTGGGAAACACGGGCGGACTGAGGACGCTGGGACCGAGAGTGGAAAGGAGGGACCGGGAGAGGAAAAGGGATAGTGAGACAGAAGGTGAGCTAGAGAGAATGAAATAGGGACAAGGAATGGAGGAGGGGATGGGGAGAGCGAAAGGGAGATGGCGATAGAGAAAGACGGTTGGGGGGTAGACAAGTAGGGATGAGGAGCTGAACAAAGAACAAAGTCTGAGGGCCTGGTAGAGGGGGGGGCGGGGAGAGAGAGAGAAATTGGGATGCAACCAGAACAGAGGGGCAGAGTGAGAAAACCAGGGAGTGGGACAGAGGCAGAAGAAAAGGGATGGAAAGCAGGAAAGAGGGAGATGGACGCTGAGATGGGGAAAGAAGTGTAGAGATGGGGAACAGGACAGAGAAGAGGAGATCCCCAGTCCTGGGGTCCCTCTGGAGTATGTGTCCTGGGGTTCACCACCTGTTTCCCCTCCAAACCAGGGGAAAGACTCCCTTCCCTCTTCACCACCCCACACAGGCATCAGGGGGAGCTGTCTGTCCAGCTGCCCTTGGCAGGCAAGGCCAGAAGGGAGGGATGGAGCTTGGGGCCAGCACGGCTGCAGCAGAAAGTGATGCTGCATCTTGGACAGCGTGTCTCTCTCCTGCAAGTCAGTGGAGGGCAGGGATGCTTTTTGGGCCCTGCCATGTGCGCAGGACAGCCAGGGCTGACTGCAGGAGAAGGGCCCCTGCCTTTGCACTGCACTGCACAGGAGCACAGCCCCCATCTTGGCTGGGCACTGCACAGACCCAGTCCCCAGTGAGCCCCTCCAGCTGGGGCAGGGGCTGGTGGTGCCCCCTCTCCAGCTGCACTTCCACCATCTCCAGCTGCACAGACCCCAGCACCTTGGCCTCCTGCTCCGTCTGCTGCTTGCCGCAGTCCACAGGGCTTGGTTGGATGAGTACCTCCATCACCAGGAGGGCCTGCACTGCCACATGCACTCCCTGGGGCCATGCAGCACAGTTACCTTGGATACCCGTGTTGGGCAAGGAGTCCACAGTCCCCACTCACTGGGCATTCTCCAGCTCCTCCACCTTCTCTTGCAGGTGGGCTACTTCATGATGGAGCGCCTGGGAGAGAGAAGGGTCCAAGTCCATGTGGCCACTGCAGCCTTCCTCCAAAGCTTCCATGCCAGTGTACACCTCCCCATGCCCTTGGCCCCTTGGCATGGCCCTTCTGTTCTCCCCTTGCCCCCACAGATGCTCTTCCAGCTGGGGTGAGCGCTATTGCTCCTGCAAAGCAATGGGCACACAGTGCAGGGTGGCTAGGCTGGGACCGGGGGACACCTGACCCTCTCCAACCCTGGCACTGCACCTGCTTACTACTTACTCGCCTGCTCCAGGGCTCAGGGACACCTGGTGGTGACTGACAAAGCACAGGGAAGTGAGGGACCCTGGGACTGATGCCTTCCCCAGCCACGCTGCTGGCTGAGGATGCTGGGGTGCATGGCCCCAGCACTGACACCCTATCCCTGGCACTGCCAGAATGCATCCACTTCACCCCTGTACCTCATCCAGGTCTTTCAGCCTAGTGGCTCTCTCCTCCTTCACTGCCTGCAAGTGCTACTGCAGGAAAGGGAGGCAACTGGAGCACCAGGCAGGGCATGGGGGAAGTGGGGGAGAGGGGGGTGGCACTCCCGTGAGACCTGGGCCTGGGAGGAGGTCCTGGCATTTCCCCTCATGCATCCTTTCAGGCATTGCCCTCACACTTGTTTCCCCTCTCCCAGCCAGCTCTGCAGGCACCAGAGCACAGGGAGAAGGACTCCTGGGCACAAGGAGGGTCCTTACCTCCAGCTATAGCTGTGGCAGCAGCTCTTCCAGCCTCCAGATAGCCTGGTGCCTGCTCTGGTACTGCTGGGCCTAGTCGTGGCTTTGTGAAGAGGAGCCAGAGACAGGAGTGAGCTCCAGCCACTGCCCTGGCTGTGGCACATGGGCTGAGGAGGGGACCTCAACCTCCCAGCTGAGGTCTCGTGTGGTGTCCTGTGCCTCCTGTGCCTCTTCCTCCTCTGTGGGGAAAAGACAGAGCAGGGACTGAAGTGCCAGAGCCTCAGCCCCCAGGGACGAAGGGCCACTGCACACCTGCCTGACACTGCAAAATCTCCTTGCTTTTGTCGTGCAGCTCTGCTCTGTGTGCTGTTGGAACATGCAGAGCTCAGACAGCAACTCCACCACCACCTTGGCCACCCACTGGGGCCTCTGCTGCCTGCAGGAAGGGGGAGCCATGAGATCCCCAGTTCATGCAGACCCTTCCACCACCATCTGCCTCCCTTTGCACCAGCACTGGGGCCCCCCATCGCATGCTTCCCCTTCCTTTTCAAGGTGGTGGGAAGCAGCAGCACTAGGATCACACCAGCTGGCTCCCTGTTCCACCAGCCAGGTGTTTGCATCCTGCAGTGCCTTCCTGTCCTCCTCCAGCATCCCCAGCCTCGCCAGCAAGGCCGCTTGGCCTGCATGTGTGTGCCCTGCTGTGTCAGAGAGATTTCAGCACAGCCCTGCCATCCACCTTCCTTGGAGAGGAGCTGAACCCAATGAGTAGACTGTGCCGCTTGACATGCACGGGGAAGGGAAAGCCTGGTGACATTACTGATGACCAGTGCACTGCAGAGCACATACACGCCAACGCTTGGCACCTTTGCCAGACTTCCCAAAACCACTCATAACACACCGAAACCACTCCTGGGGAAAAACAGCCTTATGAAAATCAGAGGCTCCCCTGAAGATTCAAGACAGTTCCATGTCTTTGCAGGGAATCAAAGCAGAGGGTCTTGTGCCTCTGCTCTTCCCTGGAGCCTGCAGTAGCTGACAAAAGCCAACAGCTGCACTTTGCAGTGCTGCCTTCAGTACAAGTGCTTTTTTCATCCTCCTTTCTCCTTGCTCAGCTGTTAAGTGTGACTGTGGCTGACTGTCCCTTACCTGTGTTGACTCTCAGCCTCAGGTGCTGGGGTTTGGCTTGGAAGTCAAGCCAATGCTGGAAGGGCTGACTGGGGAAACCCAGGAGCAAGCTTTGGGAGAGGTGGTGAAAGAAGCAGAGCCGGCCCACCTGCAGGCACACCCATCTGTAGAGGAGGGATGCCTAGGGCTGAGTTTGCTGAGGTGCACTGCTGTGAGCAGCAGAAGAAGCGACCCCCAAGAAGAGGAGGAACAAGTCACATAACTTCATGAGGTCAGAGCACAGCCCGAACTTGTAGGTGGAGCTTTGATATGGACCTTCTGTACAAGCCCCAGTCTGCAGTGGTCTATCCTAGTTTTTCACAGAGGGAAATGGCCGTGAAAGAAAATGTTTGCCTCACAGCTCTTTGGTGGAAACTCTTGGTTTCTATATTCATTTCATCTGCTTCTATAGGAGAGGAAGGCTGAGAAATGAACCTAGCCAGAGCTGAGGGGCAGGTATACATCCTTCCTGTAGGATCTCAGCCAGAAGAGCCTGGTTTTATCATCTCTTGGAAAGCCTTTTGCAGTGGCAGCACAGTTCAGATGAACAGGAGAGAGAAGGAGCAATACAGATTTGCACGATGACCTCACTCTCACTGTTTCCATCCCTGTCAGCAGCCTGTGAACAGGGAACTGCACTGCCAGGCCCCTGCACTGATGACCAAGCCCATGTGAGGAATGAGCCTAACAAGGAGCCAGGCTCCAGCTTGGGAGTGCAGTAAGTTAAGTGTTCTGCCTTGTAGTGCCAGTGCCTTCTCATGATTTTCAAAGAAGAAAACTTGTTTGTGGTTTATCCTCAGTTCTCACCTGCCTGGCCTGCCAAGATCCCTGTGCGGAAGCTGACCGTCACTGCTCACAGCCTGACTCTCTGGCACCACAACTAGCCCCCAGCTTCCTTCTCTCCAAGTGTGTGATACAAAAAGTATCCACCACTGCATCTCAGGACAAGAGTCAGAAAGGATGATTCTTCAGTATGATTTTCTAGGCTCCAGGGTGTATATGTCGTAGTAAGACATGCTTGTTTCTGCCTGTGGCATGGTTAAATGGCTGTGAGACAAAGCAACCCAGGCATTCACTTGTAGCCTAATTTTGGAACGTGATTAAGGGCTGAGGAGCGCAGAAGGCAGCTGGACTGCAAAGCCCTAGGATCCCGGCTGACTGTATTTGGAGGCTTAAAGTGGGAAAATGTAGCACCAGGTCTCCCGCCTGCAGGGAGCCATAATGTAGATGTATTTGCCATCCTCGTGAGACCAACCACCCCTTCAGCCCGGCCCCCTGTAAGTCAGTTTCAAAATGGGGCGTCCCAGCTCTGGGAAAGGAAAAGTGGTTTTCAGCCCTGTTGTGAGGAGTGGACAACCCTGTGCTGGAGGCACAGTGCAAAGACATATGGGATGAAAGGCTCAAAGCATGGGAACAGAGCTTTAGCAGTGACTAAAGATAAGGAAAACTATTAAAAGCAAGGGGGACCCTTCATGCAGCTAAGTCTGTGTGCAGATGGGGCAGTATGAAGGACCACAAACTCGCCGAGGTGAAGTGTAGAGACTGTTGGCCACAACAACAGGAGGAACACCTTGCAACAGCAGAGTGCAGGGGCCAGGAAGGACAGTTGCTGCATAGCCACAGCATAGCAAGTACCTCTTTGGGGGGTGGCAAACAGGAGGGGAAGGTGATTTAATTTCAAATAAAAATGTTCATGCTTGCAAGCACCAGATGCCTGGCTGTGGTGCATAAGAAGTCTGTCCTGCCACCAGGCATGTGCCAGGGCTCTGGCTCCAGCTACAAAATGCCCCTCAATACCCCAGCCCAGGCTCGGCAGCAGGGTCCCAGGCCCGAGGCTCTCCAGTGCTCTCGGAGCTGCTGTGAGGGTTGCTGCTTCCTGGTGAACCCTCCCAACAGGTCTGAAATGAAAGCTCCTGCAGAGTCCCAGGCTCTCAGGGGACAGTAGGCCCCCGTGTGTCTCACCAAAGCCAGAGGAGCCCTGGCCTTACAGAGCCAAAGGCAAGGCAAGGCATGGTGCTGTTGGGGCTGTGCTGAGCTGCCTCCCATGTCTGCTGAAGGGACACCTGCAGCTCAGCATTCTGGTGCTGGGGATTTGCTCCAGGGCCACTATCCAGCTCCCAGCCGTCCTGCTCCAGGGACCTCAGTGGGGCTCTGCAGCACCTGCATGCCCCAGCCCTGCCTGCAGAGAAAAGCCCAATTGCTGTGGAGCAGGGGACAGGAAGAAATGCCCCCTACATGGGCAGAGGCTCAGGGCTGGCTCTGTCTGTCCCCAGCAGCCCTTTGTACCCTCCCTGCCCTCGCTGAGCTGTTCATCTCTGCTGCCCACCTCTCCTGGCAGTCCCCAGGGCTCATCACCTGGGTGCCCGCTCCGAGCCCATGAGCCTGTATTTGCAGCTCCTCTACCACACAGAGGACCTTTCACATCCCCCATGAGCGGGCAATATCTCAAGACTCTCATCTTCAGGAGCAGAGGCAGATGTGCCTGGAGCACAGCGTGAAGTTGTCACATGTTGTGGCCCTAAACCTGGAAGGGAAATAATGCTCCAGGGATGTGTTTTTCTCTCTGTGTGGCTTCCAGGTACCTAACCCTGTGTCAGGATGGTGATGAGGCTGTTCTCTTCCTCGTCGCAGGGAGCAATTGCAGCTGCCTTTTCCTTTTCTGCTCTTCCTTGAGTACTGATCCCCTCTGGGAAAGCTCTGGTACCTGAATTAAGCCTGCCCAACTGCCCTCCCTGGTTACAGCACAAGACCTCTTAGGAGACTAGAAGTACAAGCTGATTGACAGCTAATTGCATGTAATTGAGAAACCAGTAAACCACTTCTTTGATTCTGGCTGGTTTTAAGCCATGTGAGTTGAGCACTATTCCCCTGTGACAGCGGAAGAATCAGAATTAGTGAGCAGCTCTGGGGAGGGACAACAGTTCAATTAGCGTCATTTCATGGTGCAGTGTCAGAGGCTGTCATTACTCCAGGGAGAACATGTGCCCTGGCCTGTAACCGTGTTTGTGCCCACTTTGGCTTGTCTTACGGGACGCCTTACCCTGTCACTACATACTGCTACTCTTGGCAAAGGAAGCCCTTGAAGATTTGGGTTTGTGGCCAGGTATGGGCCCTTTTCTAACATCCCCAAGCTGTAAACACTCAAGGACCAAGTCTGACATCTTCATGCACAAGTAACCTTTCACATTTCACAATGGCTGTCCCTGAAATGTGCATCGCTCTAGGCTGCTCGTTAAACTCTTGCCCTTCTGTCCAGGGATGTGGAGTGGCTGAAAAAGGAACAGATGAGCAGCCTAGATCAAAGCAGGTGAAATCAAGGCATAGCTTTTTGACAACTCATTGCTCTGGCAAAATAATTTAAGTGTTCAAATAAGCCATGGATGCATGCCACCAACAAGAAACATCCTCCAGCCTCCCACAGGGAGGGAATGTGCTGCCCATTTACACCATCCACAGCATTCAGCAACTTAAAGGTCAATGATGATTTTGGGAGGAAAGAGATTTGGCCTTGTCCAAAGCTGTAGTAGAAGTCAAATACAGTTCGTGAGTCTTGGCTGGATGAATGGAGCAGGGTGTCTCTCTTGGAGTAGCAAAAATCCTTTTTCTTCCATCTCCATTAGCAGTGTTGGGATTGCTCAGCACATCACATTGCAAAGGAATCCCTTCCCTCCAGATATCGATGTGGGTAAAAACACACTGTGATCCATTCAGCCATTGGTCTGAATATGTAATTTTGGGGTTGTTGCTTTTTTCATGTAAAGGTTCAAAAAAACATCTTGCTAATCTGCAGTCCGATGGTAATGAATTTGGTCTTCACCTCTCTCTGGATCTGACCCCCCCAAACATGGCGTTTTCTTCCTCTTCTGAGGGGTTGTTGTAAGCAGCAGCACAAGGGCTTTGTCCAGAGTGCGTGGTTACTCTTGCTGTGGTACTATTGCATAACAGCCAACATATTGCTTCACCATGGGAAAATCGTGCCTGACTAATCTAGAGGCCTTCTATGGTGGAGTGACTGCATCAGTGGACAAGGGAAGAGCTACCGATGTCATCTACCTGGACTTCTGAAAGACCTTTGATAAGGTCCTCCCAACATTCTTGCCTCTAAATTGGAGAGGTATGGGTTTGATGAATGGACTGGTATATGGATAAGGAATTGGCCGGATGACTGCATCCAGAGAGTTGCAGTCAACAGCTCAATGTCCAAATGGAGATCAGTAACAAGTGGGGTCCCTAAGGGGTCTGCACTGGAACCAGTACTGTTCACTATATTTATTAATAGCATAGACAGTGGGATTGAGTGCACCCTTATCAAGTTTGTGAATGACACCAAGCTGAGTGGTGCAGTTTATAGGCTTGAGGGAAGGGATGCCATCCAGGGGCACCATGGCAGGCTTGAGGAGTGGGTCAGCATGAACCTCGTGAAGTTCAACAAGGCCAAGTGCAAGGTCCCGCACCTGGGGGCAATCCCCATTGTCAATACAGGCTGGGGGATGAATGGATTGAGACCAGCACTGTGGAGGAGGACTTGGGGATATTGGCAGATGAAAAATTGGACATGAGCTGGCAATGTCTGTTTCCAGCCCGGAAAGCCAATTGTAACCTGGGCTGCCTAAAAAGAAGCATAGCCAGCAGCTCAAGGGAGGTGATTCTCCCCCTCTACTCTGCTCTCATGAGACCCCACCTGGAGTACTCTGTCCAGCTCTGTGTCCCCCAGTACAAGAAAGACATGGACCTGTTAGAGTGGGTCCAGAGGAGGGCCACAAAAATGATCAGAGGGATGGAACACCTCTCCCACGAAGAAAAGCTGAGACAGTTGGGGTTGTTCAGTCTGGAGAAGAAAAGGCTCTGGGGAGACCTTATTGTGGCCTTTCAATATATAAAAGTGGGCTTATAAGAAAGATGGAGTGACAGGACAATGGGCAATGGTTTTAAACTAAAAGAGGGTAGATTTAGATTAGATATATGGAAGAAATTTTTTACAATGAGGGTGGAGAGACAGTGTAACAGGTTGTCCAGAGCAGTTGTGGATACCCTGTTGTTGGAAGTTTCCAGGGTCAGGTTGGATGGGGCTTTGAGCAACCTGATCTAGTGAAAAATGTCCCTGCCTACAGGAAGGACGTAGGACTGGATGATCTTTGAAAGTCCCTTCCAACCCAACCATTCTATGATTCTAGGGGGAGGGGAAAAGTGCTCAGGGACTAGCTGCCAGTGAGATGGATGACCTTGAGTCAAGGGCTTCCTCTTCTGCCTCCTATCGTAAGAATCAAGCTCTTTACCCTCACCACTGAGTTCAGCTGGCAGTATCCCCTTGTGGTTTGTAACCCAAGGTTAGTGATTTGTCTTTCAAAAACTGCATAGGGTGTCCCTCTGCAGGACTTGCTCAGGACTTCAGAGGACAAACATTGTGCTCTACCATGCTTTCTACTTGAAAGCCAGTTCTGCCATTTGAAAGGCATCATCAGGCATGGCTGGTTGATGTGGAAGAAGAGCCAATGCACATTGCTGGGCCAGATCCCTATCAAAGTAAGCTCTGTGTGCTGAGAACCAGGGCTCTGGGTTTCAGTACTGTCATCTCCTGTAGGAAAACCCTTCTCTCATTCTGCAACATCCCCAACTCAGGGGCTTGGAGGGAATAGACGTAGGGGAAGAAAAATACGCTGTTTCCATTGCCACATAAACACACAGCAGCACTCTCACCACAGGAAGATCTGTAAGCCATGCTGTAGCATCAGTAAAAAGGGAAAACCAGACCACATTCCATCACAATGGCAGATACTTTCCTAAACCTCTAACTGAAAACTGCCTCATCTTCACCTGAAACTTAAACCCAAAGATATGCTTAGCAACCTGTTCACTCACTGAGAGACCAAAGAAATCATGTGGAAAGGCTTCAGGCTTGTATAAATCAAATACTCATGGAGTTTTCTTACAGTTGTGTTTGTCCTGGGCCTTAGAACCCAGACCACTTGGTGTGAGTAATGACATTTTCAGGAGGTAAGAACTTGAAGACAAAATAATTGCAACTGCCCTTGACTGTCCTCCCAAGTTTTTCAAATAATCCCTTCAAATCAGCATGGCAACATCATTAACACATGCTGAGATTGCCTGCGGTTATGGATAAATGCACCTTGATTAGTCTTCCACTCATGAACCCTCTGAAAGCAACTGTATCAGAGCTCAGCCTTGAGGGAAGACAAAGGTATTAGGTGAGTGAGTAAGCAACCTAACACCATTGCATTCCCAGCAAGGCTTGTGGATTTTCATCTGATTTGATTTACAGGAGGCTGGGATCTTCCTTCCCATGGAAACCTTTGGTGTGATGCAAATACAGTTTCTGCATGTGGTATTGTCAGTTGGGGAAACTGAAATGGAAAGTTTACTTTCAGGTCATCATTTATTCCTACTGAGCTGAACTTCACAGCTTTAGGAAGTGTCCCCTATGTGCCCCCAGTTTTAGGAAAGCACCTCAGGGTCTCCTCTGAGCACAGAAGCGAGACACACATACAGTCAGAGCAAAACAGACCTATTTTCCTGCTTTGGTGTGCCAGTCTGGCTCAGGGCTGCTCAGCAGTTTCCATGATTAGCCTCACCTGCATGATTTGCTTCTCCTTATACCCCCTTTTTCCCCTCCTTGCCATGTTTTTCCTTTTAACCTCTTCATCCCCTTCCAAGTATAGTCCACCATGTTGACTCATTCCCCAGTGGTTCTGGGCTTGCTGACTTCACATGTTTACTTGTGATGTGGTTGTCTTCATAACACCCATCATTGGTCAGCAGCTTCTTTCAGCTAGTACTCTCCTTTTTGGTGTTTCTCATTTCTACCATTTTTCATGTTTCTGTCTTGTTAGTGTAGGTCAGGCTGGCTATCTGCATGCATGGATACATTGCTGTGTCACATACACAGACTTTCCAACACCTTATACTTCCACTCTTCTCGAACCTTGCTCTTCAGTGGAACAATGTCCCTCATGTTGCATCATCGCTGAGTCATCCTGTTCAGAGGTCCATGGATGTGGCTATGCCTTCTGTAGGGCTGTACACAGCTTATTCATAGGATGTAACACAGTCCTCCAGTGTTAGAAGTGTTCTCCTAGGAGAAAAATGAGGAGGAGTTAAAACACACAAACCTCTGTAGTGTTTAAGCTGTAGTAGCTCAGTGCCAATCCCACCTGAGAAGAAAGCTGGAAACATTTCAGAGAACTGTCAACAGGAAATGTAAGGGGCAATGGTTTTAAACTAAAAGAGGGTAGGTTTAGATTAGATATAAGGAAGAAATTTTTTATGATGAAGGTGGAGAGACACTGGAACAGGTTGCCAAGAGCAGTTGTGGATGCCCCATCATTGGAAGTGTTCAAGGTCAGGTTGGATGGGGCTTTGAGCAACCTGATCTAGTGAAAGGTGTCCCTGCCCATGGCAGAAGGGTTGGAACTAGGTGATGTTTAAAGGTCCCTTCCAACCCAAACCATTCTATGATTCTGTGATTCTATGAACTGGAGAGTCTGCTACTTGTTGTAACTTGGTTTTAAATAGTCTTACGAACAAGCAAGGCTGCCCGTCTGGTGTATATGCCTGCAGGCAGAGTGGATGTCGTCCTCTGTCCTGACTCTTGCACTTCATCAGCATTTTGAGTTTGGCTGGTGCTGGATATATGTAGAAGTAGTGACTAAAACTAAATGGGCTGTCAAAGCAAGTGACTCAGCTTCAAAGGAGGCAATTAAACTGTAGGAATCAGTCAAGGTACAATTTCCTAATTATGACTTTTGGAAATGTTTGTATGGAGAACCAACAGCCTTTCAACTGCTTCATCAGCCCTTCATTTGGCCTATTTATTTGTCTTCCACCTTGCAACTTACAGATTATCCAGGCTGTTATAGCTGCTTAGAACTGAGAAGTGGGCCACATTACAGTGTCTTGCAGACTAAAAGCCCAAGGGCAAGGGAAATGACAGGATGCCTCTGAGCTAGATTCAGTGGAGAAAGGGAAGAAAGTTTCTGAAGTTTCTGATCATAAGGTGGTTTACAACTAACAGTAATCCTCACTGTGTTTACATCAAAAATATGCAAAGGAAGTAAAACCCAAACGTACAGTGGGTAAAAAACCTGGGGCTGAGCCAGCAGGAAGCAATTAATGCCTCTCAGTGTTACTGATGTGACGTTTTGGATTTGCTTTATAATGGAATTTGAGAGGATCAACAGTGATCTTAAGGTCAATGGGTATTGCCTTCAACTTTTTGTTTGTGTTTTTATGGCAACTTTCTGCATGGTTTACCAAACTGGTGATACTGTAATTGATCTACTGGATAAAACTAGATAAAACTGTTGATTAATACATTGCATTTGTTTTTAGAAATACACATTATCCATGTCCTTGTGCCAAGGTCTTCCTTTTCTAGGGAACTTTAGTAGTAAGGAAGCATGTGATTCCCTGGAAACACATCTTTCTTGTCACTCCTTCACCAAGAGTTGGCTAGGCTCTGCACAGTGGTGGCACTGACAGCTGCCCCTGAGGTGTAGCTGTGGAGAGTCTCAGCACAGCCAGTTTCTAAGCCTGTGCCAGTGCCACTGAGTGTTTATTGCTGTACAAAGCTGTGCCCAGAGCAAATACAACTTACAGTCCACCAATATCTACAATTCTTCAGTGCCGAATGCCAAGTGTAATCCTTTTACAGAACTGGTCCTAAATCACTATCCCTGCACCCTGCTCAGCACTGAATGTCAAGTGAGTGTTGGAGAGCACAGTCCTGCGCAGCAGAGAGCCCTGCCTGCTAGAAGAGACTACGTTTACTGTCTCCTCACTACTGGCTCAGCCTGTTCTAGAGAGCAGGAAACAGCCCCTGTACATGCACAGTTGCTGGTACACCATTTCAGTTCTAGCTCTGAGCGTCAGCATATAGTAAAAAGCTGTGGTTTCCTCCTTCTCTAAAAGAGTTTTGCTACACAGTCTTACTCGAAGCAGTATGTATGTGGGGAAGGAACGTATGTGGCTTTCCCAGGATGGAGGCACTGGGATCTCACATGGAGCAATAGCAATGAACGAAACAGAAGAGAATAGCCTCCTGGACTTCGGAACGTGCAGCTGATACAACTGGTCCCTTACAATTTCAGTGTCCACAAATGGAAAGTCACTGTTCCCACAGTTGTGGTCCTCCAACTCAGAGGACCGGGCAGCCCAAGGTCTATCAGTACTGTCAGTGTTCACGCCATCACCCTGCAGACTCCAGTCAGGGGATACTGGACCCCATCCAGCCCCACATCTGAGCTGGGGCCCAAGCACTACATCCACCCTGTCCCAAGGTGACTGCCTCCTGTGGTGTCTCCATGGGGGGTGAGGGGTGCAACCACCTTCAGCAAATGGACACCCAGAGCTTGGGGCTTGAGGCATTGGTTTGGTGGGTCAATAAGTAGGAGAAAATCCCCGAAAGCAAGCCAAGGGCTGCCTTTGATCTCCTGTGGGAGGAAGCAGGGGAGCTGAGAGGGCTGGCCAGCAATGCTGGGGTGTGGGGAGAGCCTGTGAGACATTGTCCTGAGCCTCCAAGGGAGGCACAAGGAGTTATTGAATGAACCCTCTTGCCACATGTGCCTGGAGATGTGTGCCATGGCCAGAGTGACCTGACGGGGCCCTGGGAAGACCTCAGCTTTGGTGACTGGTGTGAAACATCAATGCCAAGCACAAGACAAGTGATGGAGGGATGGAAGGAGCAGTGGTGTTGCAGTAACCCCAGAAGTGTGTGCTGGGGCTGGACTGCTGCCAGGGGAACCACTGTCCCATGTGCCTGGACAGCTGGGAGGAGGCCAGCTATGTGATGCCATGCCTCCACCAATTCTGTTACACCTGCATTCTGCGGTGGGCTGAGAGCAAGCCTGAGTGCCCCCTCTGCAAAAGGAGGGTGAGCTCCATCTTGCATTCGGTGTCGGGGGATGATGACTTTGAGGAGCATGTCATCCCACCACCTGCAGCACCATCAGTCATTGTCCACCTGACAGGAGGAACTCTGGGACACCCAGCTGCCCACAGCCTCCATCATGCCACAGCACCCCAGCCAGCAGCTGAGGGGCCACTGCCCTGGGCTCCAGTGGGCGGCTTCCATGCCTATGCCTGGGCATCCCTCTTCCACGTCCACTCTGCTGTCCTCCATCCCCTGCTGCCCTGGCTGCATCAGGAGCTGGGGCAGCTCTTTGAGGAGGCCCAGGAAGCAGCAGCAGTGCAGAGCCTCATCACATCCAGCCTGCGATACTTTGGCCTGGATGAGGAGGCTCTGATCCAGCTGCTGCAGGCCTCCCTGGGCAGGCGCACGAGGAGCTTTGTCCACCAGCTGCTTGATGCCATCGTGTGCCAGTGCAGTGGGGAGGCCCGACATCAGATGGGCCTGGGGGATGGCCATGCTGCCAAGGGGTGGGAGGACAGCTCCACAGCTGCCCCTGGCCCTGCTGCCTCCTGAGAGGGGTCTTCTGCCCCCTGCCCAGCCCTTCATAGGGGTCCTGGCAGCCCCCACTCCACCCCTGTTCCCACCCGCAGGAAGCAAGAAGAGGCCCAGCTGGATTGAGAGGAGGCTGTGCCTGGGCCCTCCACGTGCAGCTGGGGCAGCCAACCCTCCCCTGGGGGGCCCTGGCAAGCCCTGAAGAGGAGGGCCAGCAGCTCTGAGGACCCTTCCCAGCCCCCCAGGAAGTCACCCCATCATTGGTGACTCTGGGAGGCTGCCTCAGTGGCTGACTAAACCAGGGCTGGGCCACAGCTGGGGCACACACCAGCCCCTTGTGGTCCTGTCCCCCCAGATCTAATTACCATCTAATAAAAGAAAATGAAAGCATGAAAACTGCAGAAAAAGTCTCAGTATTACTACCAATCCCATTGTCGTTGCTATCCCCACCTTTGCTGCTTTCTCCCCCTTCTCCTGGTGCTACGGCCACCGTTTCTTTACGTGTCTGCTGGGCCCCATGTCTGCTGGGGTCAGCCTGGTAGGAGAGGGGGTACAGCGATGCAGCCCCTGGCTGGGAGGGGTGGGATGTTGATACTAATGAGTCCTTCTACATGTTCCAGGTACTATTTTGTTTCCCCAAAAAGCAAGTGCTGCCCAGCTCCAGGTCTGCTTCTCTGGTCCCAGGGCACATTTTTCTAGCCTGCGGGTCTCCAGGGCCAGCCCGTGCCCCACCGCTCATCACCCCAGGCCTAGCCTCCTCTCTGTCCCCAGGTCCCGAGCTTTGCTCTCCTACCAGCCTGCGCTGCCCTGTGCAGCCTCGCTATGGTGGCACCCAAATCCCTCCTGCGCAGAGTCGCAACTTGGTGCTGCTCTCTGTGTCAGTCTGGGGTTGTACCCTGCCAAGGCAGGAGCCCCAAGAAGTTCAGCAAGGGGAAGTGCAAAGTCCTGCACCTGTTTTCAGTGAAAGAGAAGTGTGTGAATGTGTAGAACAGACAAAAGAATACAAAAAGGCCCAAATGATGAATGTCATTAAATGTATTCAAGTCTTTGCCTTGCCTTGCCTCTGCCTAGGTGGTGAATAAGATGGAGTGGGGAGGGAAAGGAGCTGTCCCAGGAGAGTCAGGGTGTGTGCAGAGTTCCACGGTGGGGAGCCAGCAGCAGTGGGCAGTTGGGGAAGAGGACACTCAGAGGAGTTCCCTGCTCTGGTGGAAGAGATCGCAGGAAAGGGTGCATCAAAAAGGGCAGGAGACTGGCTCGTTTCACCTTCCCCAGCTTCTGCACTATTGAATCTCCCCAGTCACCTCTGCTGGGAGAAAGGGCAGGTGCATGGCAGAGGGACCATGCCACAGGTACTTGCTGCAAGTTGCACTGGCAGCTGAGAGAGAGCAGAGAGGGACACAAACTCATTTTGCTGGGAAACAGCTCTAGAGGCACTCGAGTGCAAGCACTGGAAGCACTGCAGACATGCTGTCTCGAGTTAGGTACAATCTGTGGGGATGTGGAAAGCATCTCCCAAGCAGCACGCTCCCTCTCCTTGCCGTACAGTCACAGCTGTGTGCAGGGATTGCTAGCATTTGCTTCTGACCAAGAGAAGGCTCAGAGTGCCTGGGAATGTGAGTCCCAAGCAAAGTAACAATCCCCTTTGTGTTTGGATTTACTGACCCAGCAGTGAGCTGATTTGGCTCCTGGGGACTGGAGAGGCACACAAGCAAATGCACTTCTCTCTCCTGGTGAGAAGCTGGTTTGATGCCTTGTTACTGTAATTGCCAAATCCATCAGTCATTGCAGGCTGTCTCCAAGACTTCATCATCTTTCACCCTCTCCTCAGGAAGGATAGCCAGCCTATTTTGACAATGCTCACAGAAAAGTGCTTGCGATTTGTTTATTCTGGACTATGTCTCTGGGCATCCTTGTTCCTGTCTTTCTTTAAAGGTAAGCTCATCTGTGATTGTCGAATTTTTTGTTTTGTTTTGTTTTGTTTTTAAACACTAGTCACATCCTACCCCAACTCTATTTTCAGAAGGACTTGTATCTGTTTGTAGTTTAAACTTTGTTAGAGTCCAGTACTGGTCCCATTGACTTTTGTAATCAGTTTGAATAAGTCTGTGGATCTTACAGTGCTGGGCACCTTATTTTAAGAAAGGAAAAGGTGTGGAGGTTTTTTAATGAAAAGGGAGTAATTTTCACTTTCAGAAATTAATTGAAATGATTGGCTTTCAAAAGGAATATGTTCTTGCTCTCCTTTAAAAATTTAACATATCCATGTTTTTTTGGGAATAAGAAATTATAACTCCAGGCTGGACAGGATGGCTGTGAGAACCCTGTAGGTGTGAGAGTGAAATGGTGGTGTCCTACAAAGAAAAATAACCAGAAGAAAATTCTTAACTGTTTACTTTCTATGCATTATTTGGAAAGATTTATAGCTGCATAAATACATAAATTTACTATTTATGGTTTGGTTTTCTCTTCCAACTTTTAGTATGTTTAATAAGAGTCCTTCTAGGCTGTGATGGTTATAAGTTGGAAACATCTAATAATGGGCTTCTGTAGTCTAAGGTGTCACCAGTGACCAAGATATCTTCTGAAGTTTCAGCATATTACAAACAAAAGTAGGAACTGTGTGATTCTTCCAAAACATGGAGGACTGCAAGGCTAACAATAAAGAATTTTTAAATGAGAACGGAGGTTGAAATAGCCACAGTCCTGAAAGATGTTCAGGATTCTACACAAAATGTGCTTTTCTTAGTCCCTAACAGCTTGTTACATGAAACATGCATGCCTGCAGCAACTATAAATTCTAAAACTGAGTATTCCAGGTGTGAAGGACCATGCCATGTTACCTATAATTTATGCACAGAGAAAGGATTGGTTTTTTAATATGATATGACTCGCTTTGTGTGCAGTCCCATTTTGAGCAGTTGTGTATCGTGTAAATACTGCCTTTTACATACTGAGTAATCACTAATTCATTGGGGGGGATGCTTAGTTTCTCTGAACAGCACATGAAGACACAAACTGCTTTTATAAATAATTCAGAGGATTTTTTGTTAGGTGCTTTTACCAGCAGTTTACAAGTATGTATTTTTACAGACAACTGCTAAAGCAGAATGAAATGAACCTCTGATTAAGGTGGTCTGTATTTGACCTTGGCTTTGTGGATAGTTTTTCTTCTTTTTAAAGAAAAGAAAATAAAAAAAGAAAAACCCTGGGAATTGTGCAGTTGGGACAGAAGAGAAAAAGTGATGATCTTAGCATGTTATCTGTAGCTGAGTCTTTTAAAAGTAAGTGCCAAATGAACTCCCTCAGGATTCCTCAGTGCACCCACATGAAAGTCACACCAAGTCCATCGTAACTAACATCCCTCTGACGTAGTGCTGAGTTGTTTCAACAGAATTCATAACAACTTCTCAACTACTGAAAACTCCTGCAGGGCTGTTTGACAGCAAATTTGTGAAAAGTACTAGGTAAAAAACAAAACAAAACAAAACATGAAGAACTCAGTCATTTTTTCCAGTCCTCTCCACAACTTTTTGCTTCAACTTGACCCTGCTTGCACTACTGCTAGGAGCCCTGATAGACATGTCGTTCATGTTAGGTCCTTGCAGCCCTCCTTCCTGAAAAGCCTGGAGCTAGTGATGCTTTCTTGGGACATGGGCCCTAGGGAAAACCAGGAAACTGGTCCTCAGCCTCCCTGGATCCCAGATGACATGTCTTAGAGCCAGACATCCCTTCCAGGCCAGGTACAATCCTTGAAGGAGCACCCAGAGGATGGAAGGACCCTGTAAGTCCTAGCAGCTACATAAAAACCTCAGGTGGAGGGACTTGAAAACTATTCCTGCTCCTTTCTCTGAGCATGGTGCAGCCTGGGACCCAGGGTGCAGATGACCCTGCAAGGGAGCTCTCCTCCTGAGGAACATGTCCCAGTGACCACATGGGCACCTAGCCTCTCCAAGGAGTGTTACCTTCAGCTCAGTGCACAGGCACATGCTGGGTTTAAACATCCAGGGAAGTTAAACATGCACTTTGCTAGTCTCCAGTCAACCCACGTGCTCTAAATACTGTGCTTTTATGTCCTTTTTTTTAAGTAAGGCCACTAAAGTGCCACACATGCCACACAGAACAGAGTTAGACCTCTTAGTTTCTTTGCTCTGTTCAGCCTGACATCAGGGTCATACTCTGGCCCCGTGGCTTTGAAAAGCCCAACAAAGGCAAAAGTGAGATGAGGACAGAGCACCTCCTCTGCAGTTTGGTGGGAATGTAAGTGCTCAGCAGTATAGGACAATCCCCCATGTCAGGGGATGCTGCAAGTGAGCTAAAAGCAGCTAAAAGATATAAATTATGAAGTAACTCAGCCATCTGAGTACCCATCTGGTGCAAAACAGCTTTTCTTTGGCTCACTCACAATACAGAGTTGAATTCCTGCCCTACACAAATTTCTTACTTTCTCACAGATTTGCTGATTTATGTGAGCTCTAGTGATCACATCAGAACACAACTGATGATCTCTAGGAGCAAATCCTCACAAAGATACTGTTCTTAGTTCACTTCCATGCAAGCAGCTGCTGTTTCTGCAGCAGCAGTACCGTTGGCAAGACAGTCTCAAAAGACCAGATTCCACTACCAAACTACAATTGCTCTAAAGTGAGCTAGTTAGACTGAGGTGACATGAGTTTAGAGATCTGTGTAGCAGGAAGAACCAAGGCTGGTACTTAAATACCTATATATGGAGTCTAAACTTCGGGCCTCAGCTGGATAGCACTGGTGGAACTGCAGTGAGCTGTGTCAGTCAAACTGGTTTACTCCAAAGAGACACTGTTGAATAGATGTGAGAAGTCCTGTGCCTTAATAAAGTACAATGTAATGTCATTGGTAATTTAGGTGGTTGGTGAAGGAGCTCCACCTTTAGATCTCATAAATGTTACCAGACTAGAAGCAGGTGTTAAAGTCAGATAATTTAGAATCTTTCATACTCTTAATTTGAGGTCTGAAGGTTGCATTCACCTCAGTTCCCCACATTCTCTATGTTGATGCTCTGAGTCGTATCACCCCACTGAGTGATACACAGTTTCAAAGATAACAATGCAGCTGACACAAGTTTAAAATAGAAAAGATATGAGAAAGACCTTTGCTTGTACAAATAGGTCTTTTCTTCCATATTGGCTAAAAAGAAGCCACACATGCACCTTGCAGAAATGGGAAATTACTGGCAGATCCCTGCCGTTATTATAACATCTGGGAGCTCAGACACCAGAGTCTGGTTGCTCTGGATTCTGAGAACGTGCTAAGGCATCACATATGCATGGTGTCAGACAGGATTGAATGTACTTGTCACAGCACATGTCTGTTTAGAGGTGTCAGTGTGCTCTGTGGTCAAGAACACTAGTGCAGAAACATGTCAACACATTTAACACAGGCAGGCAGAGTCCTAGGCAAAACTCTGAGATGATTTCCTGTGCGTTACTGTCTGCTCCAGTAACTTGCTGTACATGCTTGCCTCTTAGAGACCGACTTTCCAGTTCAATGAACCAGACTTCATGTTCAGTCACTAATCTTCTATGTGCGTTCACTGGCACAGCTCTAAGGCTGCTCTGTATTACCATAGGCACAGCTGCAACTGCGGAGCTGGCCCAAGCTTGTGAGAAGTTGCCAGGCTCCAGGAAAGTTGAAAGTATTTCCATGCCCATTTGCTGATAGTGATCTGGCCTAAATCTTCCTGTGTTAACTCTCCTCAAATCTCACTAGAAAAAGTGGGAAGGTCCAAAAAAAGCACCTGGGTCCTGATGTCACCAGCACCTATTGTTATATGCACCTGTTGGTTCTCTGCATGTAGGGAGGGGTTCAGAAGCAGATACAGTGCATGAGAAAGTAGCATCCATCTGGTCTTTGGGATGATGCCAGATGGTGCCCTGGGAGCCTTCAGTCTTGCTCCAGTGCAGGGGGCCTTATGATGGTCTCAAAGCAGAAGTTACCATTCCAGGCACAGGATTCATGTCCTAAAGGCAGCTCCAGACCTTTTTTCTCCCTCTGGTTTGTTCTCCTAAGATATGTGGAGGACAACATGAGTTAGTGATGGTGATAACATATTGAATGATTCTGTCAGCAACTGTAAACTTTTTCAAACAGTGAAAGGGGTATTTTATGTATCTGTGGTGCAGTGAAACCAGTGAACAGCAGCATTCCTTCTCACATCTGCATGATGAAGTAACTCTTTCCAGAGTCTAAGAATGGGTTACATCAGTCACAAACCAGGAAATATTTCCATCTGAACATGATGGCTGTGATTTGCAAGGGAATGTGAGTACCCAAATACCATTCAATTTCACTGTATGTCCTGAACAAAGGGTTAGTGCAGAATTTCATTTGTATGTTACAAGCAAGGAGGGAGATATAAAGTATCTCCAGCTCTAGGGTGTGATTAAAGTAGATCAAAACCCTTTGCATCACTCCTGACATGGTTGTTCAAGGATGCTTACTGCTGAGAGATCCTGCATAATCTAATTAAGAAAGAGAGGAAATCTGCCTGAGACAGGTAGGGCTAGCACTGGCAGTCAGTAGCATCCATGGGAATGAAAAAGGTAGACAGGAGTTTATTGCTGTCTTGGGACACACTCCTGAGCAAATATGGCTTGAAGAAAGAGTTTTGCTTATCGAGTACTTTCTGCATTGAGGAAAGCAGCTGAGACCAGAACCAGATGATGTGTTTGAAAATAACAGTCTTCCCACCTGGGGCTTGTAATTAAGACAGTAAATTGCAATAGAAAGACAACTTGTAGTCAGCATGACTAGGTACTTATGCATGTCAACAGTGAGGTGCAGGTGACTCTGTCCTGCCTTGCTATCATTTGGCTTTGCTCAGTTAGAGAAGCTGTGGTTATCAGAGCACTGAAATGGATGTCTGCAATCCTTATCACCTTCCAGAAATGGATGTCTTCAGTACTTGTTTCATTCCAGAATGTTGCAGAGAAAGCCACAGTCCTCATTTCTGTTCTTAATGCAACATAGATTTGGACAGAAAAAAAGACTTAGAGGGAACGGGCAGGCTTCATGAGATCTCATTTTGCATTGAGGACTCAAACAGCCTAAAGCCAGTTTGCAGACTGGGCTGACAAGACTGTACACTGTGTTCCCCGAAGCCGTGGCTATGTAGAAAAGAATCTCTGGTCACTTAGATGTCCACCATGCCAAGAGACAAAGTTTAGTTGTAAATTGGAAAAGATATGTTTGTGGCAGCTGAGGTGAGAGAGGGTCTGATCTATACAGATTCATAGACTAGTAGAATAAATTGGCTGGAAGGGACCTCCAGAGGTTGCCCAGTCCAACCTCTCTTGTCAGAGCAGTGACAGCTCTATTAGATTGCTTCTTGGGCAGTCAAGTTGGGAAGATCTCCAAGGATGGTGGTATCCCCTATGGTGAGTACCATTCAGAGAATAAAAAGCTCCCCTGATACCCTGTCAATGCCCCATGATGCAATTTGTATCTGATTAGTTCTGTCCCTGTGCACCTCCCAGAAGAGTCTGTCTCCTTCATCATAGAGCCCTTCCTCAGGGCAGCTGAAGGCAGCTGAAGGAGCTCCCTCTTGCTTTCTCATCTCCAAGCTGATCAAAGGCATGTCTCTCCACCTCTCATCAGACATGCTGTGCTCCAGCAGCCTGTTGTCTCAGTGGACTCCACTTGACTCCACAGGGTCAGTGTATGTCTTGTGCTGCTCTGGGGAGACTTTATTAGGCACAGAGCTAACTTTGTGTCATGCAGTGGGTCTCACTGGTGTTGAATATAGGCTGGCTGTAGAAGAGGATGCTGCTTAGTGTTCATCATCTCTGAGTCAGTAAGTTTGGGAAAAAACAAGAAGTAGGAGGTCATATAATGATGCAGAAAATACCATCCGTAATTCTTAGCCATCTTGTGCTCTTTTTGAAGAACTTCCTCATCTTGGGTCTGCAAAGTGACAGAGGAGGTCATAACAAATGATGGAGTACATTCCCTTGAATATTTTGTCATTTTAGAAAAGTCATCATCAAACTGAAATCTAGCTTGAGCAGCTGTAACAACAGTAAGAGGAGATAAAAAAAGAAATAAATAGTTGTTAGATGGCTTGCAGTTGTCAGTGTTTCAAGTGGCAAATGGGCAGCAACTTTGAACTGGACCCATCCTTGTTCAGGCTCCATGCACAATTCATAAAAGGCAACTGAACAGCTTCACAAGCTCTAAGCAGAAGACTTGTCTTTCTAATATAGCTAAACAGCTATCCTGCAGCATATTCTCTGCAGCAGTGTTTCATTCAAGGTCTAAGCCTTCTAATGTAGTCTCCAAAGATATTAGGGTCCCCAGTTTCCATTTAACTTATAATTCAAATTTGTTGGATTGATATCTCAGCCCAAGCACTTCAGCACTCCTGCCATCATCAGATCTACTTACACGTTGCCTGACAATGACAACAAGAGGGCAGGATGACAGAGAAAGGATAGATTGAATGAGAACAGGTCTGTGGGTAAGGAGAGGAGACATCCTTCTCCAGAGAAGGCCTCTTCCCAAGTGGGCAAATCATTTCCCCTTTGGGTCAAAATGCTCTAGCAGACTCAGAAGGTCAGTATGCTGGGGAATACAAGAGGGCAGGCCAGACAGCACAGGGTGACCTTCTGCTTTTCAGGCTACTTTTGGTCTCTCTCAGAGACCAAGCATCCTGTATCTGCAGGCATTGCTACTGTGTTGCAAGATGACAATCATACTCCACCTGGACTTGTGGGGCACCAATTTTGTTTTAATTTTGTTTTGTTTGCAGTGACAGAATTCAGGAGCATTAGATTGAAGTTACCAAAGCTTTAAATCAATAGAGGAAAGTTAAGGCAAAATCAGGCTCCCCAGATCATCATTGTCTGGAAGTACCTAATTTTCACTGTTGTTCATTTCTGCTCTTAGTCAGGATCAGTGACTCAGTCAATGCAGGTTTGGCTGGCAGGGTGCAGCAAGGAGAGCCATGTATTTCATATCCTCACTGATCCCAGCAAAACCAGGACTCGAGGCCTGTACCTGAGGAAAAGACAATAGCATCTAGCATTCTGAAAACAGACAGATCAAGGCTAACCAATGCTCAACTGTCACTGAGACCTTGTGACATTCAGCCTCTGGGGAAAAAAAAAAGCTGTAAACTTCATGATACATACCATGCTTAGCCACTTTATATGCACATAAGCAAATCTAGGCTGAATCAGTCAAAACAAAGCACTTCTTGTAATTTGAAGTGTCCTAGGTCAGATCTCCACAGACCTTGTTTGATTGGTCACAAGTCTAATTTGCTCAGAGCCAGTCATTTACCTCATCAAGACAGTCTTAGAGCAGCTTTCGTCTTCAGTGTGAAAGAAATTCTGACTCGCCACTGAGAATTTTCATGCCTCTATTTACAGCTCCCTTTGTCTTTGAAGACCTGGACCACCAAAGCCTCAGACTTCTTTCCCTTGGAAAAAATCCCTTGATAGCAGCCACTTCTGCTGCCAAAACCCCCAAACTATGACCATCCACCTAGCAACACAGCATCTTTCACATAGATTGGCAGCAAGTTTAGCCTGGCCTAGTGAAAACTCAGCAGTGCTGCTTAAAACAGGGCTGTCTCATCTATAGATGTTTTATGTAAGTTTTGCTTCCCAAGTGGGAAACTAATTCAGATTTGGCAAAATGTATCTTCATATTTCCCAGTTCAGGTACTAAGCACTGAAAAGGAGGAAAAATAAGCAGCCATTCAAGATGCAGTCAAAATTTCCATCAGAGTAGCCCACATCCCTTTCACAGGGCTCTATCACCATGTTTCACATCATCCAGCATTTGAGTTTCTGGTATTGGAAAGCCAAGCTTGCAACTTTCTCTGTATTCCCAGATCCATGTTCACTTTGGGCATTTGTGCCTTGCCTGTGCCCTGCAGCCAGTGCAGCTCTCACTTTGCTCACAGGCAACAGCTGAGGCTTGAGCGATGTGGGAAGAAAGCAGGAGGAGCCATCACTAACCTTGCCCATTGCATCCTTGGTACCTTTGCTGCTTAGCATTGCTATGCAAGTACAGCTGGCAGGTTGGCAAGGCAAAGGGTCATTGTTCAGGAAACTGGCCATCTCTGGGATCATAACCATTGCCACTGACCAGCACTGCAGAAGGAGAAGGGGAAAGAAGTTGCAGTTAGCAACATCTTTGGGCACACTGTGTGGTTCATTTCGGCAATATTACTGTCTGTAACATTTCCACACCAACCTGTCCTCTGCATTGCCCAGAGAAGTTAAACAATATCACCGCTGCTTTGGTAACAACACATTGAGGCAATAGTTTTGAGGCAAGATCCCTTCCTCACCTCTGAACTATGAAAAAAGGAACAAGCTTTGTCTGCCTAGTAAAGGCACGTCTGTGACTAAGGAATAGCACTTGGGAGAACTAAGTTTGGTTTTTTTGTCTTTGCTTTCTTCATGTCCTGGGGGTAAAATGACTTATCTTTCTCTTCCTGTGAGGTTAACTTATCTTCCTTCTTTTCCAGGGTCCTGGTGTGGGCTTCTTTCTAATTATATTGTGACATTTTCAGGGTGGGAAGTGAAGCCTGTGTTGCACAGTAAACTGAAGATTTCATTGCAGCCTCTATCACTGGTATTATCTGCACTGGGTTTAGGAAAAAAAAGATCTTCCTACCTATCATCTCAGCCCTAACCAGACTTGCCTATCTGTTTCCACAGAAATCATTATTACACCTGTCTGTTCACATATGGCTTTCCCAGATCTGACCTCTCCACATGTGCCTGGCATGGCATTGAGTGGGTTTTTGATGGGGAGGTGCAAATTCCCTGTGACCCCTTTCAGAGCCGTCTGTGAACACTGTGCAGTTTGCCATGGTTACCTCATTGACAGCACTTGGTTAGTGAAGTTCATAGTGCTTTCCCAAGAAGGGCTTTCCTTTGGCTTACTGTTTTGGGTGGTGAAACATGTAGAGGTGAAGGGATGTGACAAGCTGCTCTACAAGCCAGTGGGAGTGGGGAGTCCAGAAATCCACTCTAGTACACTGATGACCATATCACCGGTATCCCACTTTTGTCATGTGATTTTGTTTCTTTCCATTGGCTTCCATTACTGCTCCTCCCCACAAATCCCTGGATGACTGGCAAGAGTCACCTTGAGACAGCCACAGCTCTCTGTAACATGTCTAGCAAGGGGAGACCCCTCTTCACTACTGCTCCAACTCCCTCTTCCTGCACTCCCTCCACATCTAGTGTTGTAGTAATTACTACAGTTATATTGCATGGAGCTAATGTAAACGAGCATTACACTAAAAATGCATTTTTTTCCCTTTCTGCCTGCAGCCAGTTATGTTTCTGACCTGTAGCAATGAGTCAGTTTAGATAACTATTATACATTTGAGAGATATTCCACTGTTAATATCTTAATGTGTGTCTTTTCACCTTACACACATATCTCAGCCTTTAAAAGATCTGCACCAAGCTAGCACGGCCAAAAATATAATCCTATCCTTTCATTATGTAATGGCCTATATTCTCTTTTTAGCATGTTGTCATGTGCCTGAAGTCTTTGAGATGAAACCTTTCCTAGTGTGCCCTTTAATACTCATCTCTGCGGGAGCTCTTTATCTGCGATGAAAAAACAGAAATGACCAATATCAGGAAGATTAAGTCCTTTTTGCCTCGGAAAACATGGCATTTCTCACGTTCCTCTGGGTATCTAATGAATTTTGTGTGTAAGATGCAGAAACAATTTGTATAGCGAGAGCTGAAGATTAGAGTCAAAGATTACCCAGAAAGGAAGTAGATTAAAAAGAGATTTTAAAAGAGAGAGGTATTCAAATACACAACACACAAACACACAGACACACACAGGGTTGAGACAGCTGATGTGATTCCATTATTTTCTTGTGTGAATACTCTTCCCTGAAGGTGTGATGGTATGCATTTTAAATCAAAGGACATTGAAAGAAATAATGCATTTGCAGCCACAGATAAAAGCAACAATGCTGCACATAATAAAAGCAGATGGGAGACATCTGTGTCTCTGCAGATTAAGTGACATATGGCAGTGACATGCTTTACATTCTCAGAAATCTGCAAAATATACAAAAGAAGGTGGATGGTTTTTTATAGCTCCCAAAGCATTAGAACATGCCACATTTTTGTAAGTGCTGTTACCATTCCGATCCTTTATGGTGATGAAATTGCCTGTGAAATGACCTGCTTTTTCTCTGATACTACTCCTGTTACTTCCCCCGTAATTCATAATTGCATATAGTGTATGCGTGTGTGTGTCTTCCTGTGATCATTCTATTTGCATTCCCAAGGAAATAGTTAAAAATCCCTGTAAGAGTACAGTGATAAACTAAAAAGAAAATAAATAATAGAAGAGGAGCTACGGCAGAAGAGTCTGCAGGTTGTTAGGAAAATACTTGGAAGTTCTAGGATTTAGCTCTGATACCCATAGGTTTTCCTAATGGCTTTTTGCTCTGTAAATATTCCAATTATAACAAGATTGTATACAAACATTACACAACAAAATATAATAATAACTTTCAGTATAATGATACTGTTTTTCAAAAAAGGCCACAACTCCACTCAGTTTCTTTTAAGAAAGAGTAAAACAAACAAACAAATGAAAACAGAGAGAATGCGGCAAAGTAACAATACAGAGAGAAAAAAATTACATAGATGCAGTGAAATACCTGCAGAAAGTACAAGGGGAGTGAATAAATACCACAACCACAATATTGCTACAGTTTAGGACCTTTTATGAAGTAGCAGGGGACAAAATATTTAAAAGCAACAATGCGATGGACCAGGAATATGCTGTTGATTTTGACTTACTGTGCTCTGCAAAGAGGATGTACATACAGATGATTCTGGGAACTGGTTTTGAGAAGGGAAGGCAAAAAAGGCATGTTTTGTAATTGGAAGACATGTTAGGATGCATATGTGTAAATATAAAGTGATATGGGAAGAATATGATACTTGATCTGAAAACCATTGGTTCTTTAGTTCTTTACCATTAGTTCTTTACTTTCTTAACTCCCATAATCTTGTATGAATAAAGTAATAACTTGTGTGTAAGGCTCAGGGCTCTGCCAAAAGAAATGAGCAACAGCTAGAAAACATTCAGATATCAGCTGCCCCAGCAAAAAGTTCAAAGATTATAAAAATAAAACCAGAGAACACAATGAACCAGAGGTGGAATGGTCAATAAATAGAGGTATCATGGCTGAAAACCTCTTGGAAATCCACATCCTTAGACCTACACTCTTGTTAATATTTCATTATTTATTCTTTACTGTTCGCAGCAAGCCATTACATGGCCCACACCAGGCATGCTCAGTCAAGAAGCTGACCACTTTTGGAGCAAACCTGGCTAACTGGCAAGGGCTGGAGTCTTGCCTTGTAGCTCAGGGAGCTTTGCATGCAAAGCAGAGCAGGAGGATTGACCAGCCAAGACCAGACATGAGAGCACAGCTCCTAAGAAAGGAGGAAGCATCTGCCTTCCTGGGGATGGCATATGGATAGTCTGGCCAGAGCTAGCTGCAATTTTGACAGACGGGGATACCAGACAACACTGAGCAGCCTCCAGCCCCAGCAAGCACTTCTGCAGATCTGAACCCAAACCCACAGAAGAAACAAGGAGTATTATGGTGGCACAGTGGGGAGGACAGGATGACACTCAAGCACGGAATGGGCAATTCATGTCCAGAAGATCCCACCCGGGCAGAGAATGTGGAAGAGGTTTGTTGTTAGGCCACAGCTGTATGCCTAGAGCCTTATGTCTGCTCAACAAAGCCAAGCAAAATTGTAAAGAAACAAACCAATGCAACCAGTGAAACCATATGCAGCTCACAAGGAAGGACGAAGGGCTTTGCCAGTTTTAGGCAGGTTTCTCTTTTTCCTTTTCCTTTTCCTTTTCCTTTTCCTTTTCCTTTTCCTTTTCCTTTTCCTTTTCCTTTTCCTTTTCCTTTTCCTTTTCCTTTTCCTCTTGTTCTTGTTCTTGTTCTTGTTCTTTCTCTTGTTCTGTTATTTATGTATTTATTTACGTTTCTCTTTCTCTTTAATTTTTTTCCCTACCCAGAGGTTTGGATTACTTATTTAGTTTTTAGCTTTGCAGGCAGAGCAGATATCTGAGTTAGTTACACCAAGATCAGCATGTCTTAGATCACCATAAAACATGCAGGCCAATTGAGGAAGCTTTACTTGCCATCACTGGCAATAGGACATAAGGAGTTCAGTTGAGCTTGAGCTTGGGCATGCACAGCTGCTGACTTGGAGCTGACATCAGCCAGTACCAACTTGATCTAATTTAATTGCAGTGTCTCAGAGAATTCAAACCCCTTTATAGATACCATGAAGGCTCATAGTCAGTATGAGACAGCATCTGTGCAAGCATCATCAGAGGTGCCTCTTTCCCTCTAGCTATGAATCCACATGTAGTCCAAATACATGGATGCAGTTATTGACTTGCTTCTAGGCTTTCTCTGAGGAGGTGTCTGCATTTTTTTTTTTTTTTAATATACAGTTATCCCATGTTTCAGTCCTAGTCTCTTGGCCTAACCTGTCTGGGACATTGCAACATGTCTGTATGTAATAAAGACAATGAAATCTCACATGCAGACCAGGAAAGACAAAGCTCAGACTGTAAGCTAACAGCAAGATGACTTGCTTTATTTCCTGCTGAAATAATTCAAGGCAAGCACATTGTAGGGGAAAAAAAGGAGGCGAAGAACAGCTTTTCAGATACGTTTTAGAAATAAGCCCATAGGAAGGCTGCCATCTTCTGTTTTCTTGCTACAGGTTCTTCCTTCACATCATAGTACTCCCTGATCCAGCACAGAGAATACCACCCTACCTGGGGAGTTTCCTGGTCTCACAGTAATGCATTTGGAGGGACCCACATTTTCTTGTATCTCCTGTTAGAGCAGGTGGTAGCATTCTGCAATAGAGAAATAGCTCCTAGGCAGGTTACCTTGCTGTGCAATTCTCAGCAATTCCATCCTAGAAAGAAACATGAAATTCAACTATAGCATGTAGTCCCAAGACATTGGTAGCAGTTTATAGGTCATGTTGATCCATCAGTGGACTTTTTGCAGATTTCTTTGCACATGCAGAAGCATGGGAGGAGATTCTGAGAGGCATTTAAGAGTTGAATGTAGTCCATGAATACTTCTGTTGTTCATAGAGCTCTTCGCAAAACCACCAGGGGATTGGTTGCCTTGTACCTCCCAATTGCCTGCAAACTACAGCAGCAGTTTAGGGAACCATTTCAGATTATTCAGACAGTAGAGCTTGAGGGACAACCTTGATCTAGTAACTCCATGTCTCCTTTGTACTGAGGAGCCCAGACCTGGACCCAGCACTCCAGGTGTGTCTCACCAGTGTTGAGTAGAGAGGAAGGATCACCTCTCTTGACCTACTGGTGAGGCTCTACCTGATGCAGCTGAGGATGCTGGTGGCCTTTCCTACAAGGGTACATCATTGCTGATTTATGGTCAACTTGGTACCTCTAAGAACCCCCAGGGCTTTTCTGCCAGCCTGCTCTTCAGCCAGTGGGCCCCCAGCCTATCCTGGTGCCTGAGGTTACTCCTCAGTTGCAGGACTTTGCGCTTCCTTTCATTGAACTTCATGAGGTTCCTGTCAGCCATTTCTCCAGTTTTTCGAGGTCACTCTGAATGGTAGCTGAGTGTGCTGTATCAGCCACTCCTCCCAGTTTTGTACCATCTGAAAATTGCTGAGGGTGCACTCTGTCCCATCATTCATTATGATATTAAACAGCATTGGCCCCAGTATCCACCCCTGGAGTATTCCCCCACTGGCTGGCCTTCAGCTGGACTTTGTGCTGCTGACTACAACCCTCTGAGCCTGACAGTTCGGCCACCTTTCAATCCACCTCACTGTTCACTTATCTAGCCTGTAAGGCATAGACAAATGTCTGTGAGGATGTTCTTGGAGATGGTGTCAAAAAGTCTTGCTAAACTTGAGATAAACATCATACACTGCTCTTCCCTCAAATTTTAATGAGATTGTATGTCTTCCTACTGCTTCAAAGATAATTCAGAAACAACGGGGGCACTGTCTGAGGCAGTGGGACATAAGAAGCTCTCTGTTGCTCAGATATCCTTTATCTAGAAAGCATCATGCCCTTTGCCATTTACTTGTACTTTCCTGTAACATACATAGGCAGGTCAGTCTGGCATTGCTTTTGAAAGACTGACCTGTCAACCTTAAATATTGACATCCAGCCTCCAGCCTAGTTTAAAAGGTGAAACAGTGCCACTGCTTTTGGTTAGTTTTCTGTGACTGAGGGGTAGGGAGTGGTAAAGCTTATTCTACCACTACTCCTGAGAGATCCAGACTTTCCCATCACCAGCAAACACTCCATTTAGCACACAGAGATGTAGTGTCACAATGCATTAGCACAAGCATTAGAGAGGAATATGAAACATTAAGTATTTGAATATCATAATTTAAAGAAAAAGTCTATGAAAATACAAGTCTGACTTGTCACCCACCTCAGTTCCATCTCTAAAGCAGCTGTAGCAGAAAGATGGCAGTGTGATTAGACTAGCCAGGTCTTTGTGGTACCAACAGCTGCCATGGCTGTTAGCCAGGACACCCCAAAGGCTCCACTGCTTCTGAAACTATGTGATTTTGTAAGCAAAACAATGCAGCGCACAAACATGTGGTTACCAATGCCAACTCAGCAGGCTAAGAATAGATCAGCTAAGGCTATGTTAACAATTTCAGATACAAGAGGTCGCAAAGTAATAGGATCATATTACAGAGGGGACAGTTGAAGAAAGGATGGAAAACCAGGTATGAAATTGCAGTACTGGGCTACTTCAGCTCATGAAGTTTAACAGGGAAAGGGGCCTGGCTTCAGCATGGTTGGAGCACACAGTACAAAGACAGCTTCCTGAAGCACACAGCAAAGGGTTATGCTCAGATCTCTCTAAGTCAGACCTCCCTTGGTGGGGCTGCTTTAATGCATGATGACAGCAATAGTACCAGGGCACTCTAACAGCCCAGGCAACTTCCAGAGACTAGTGAAGGGTACTTTTCCCTTGTAAAAGCTGAGGCAGCCAGTTTAAAAGGAAGGTTAAAGGCAAATATTGCATAAGCACTCGAGATAAGAGCAATAATGCAGGCAGTCATTTCTTCCCTAAAGCACAGGAACATGGTGGTGGGGTGGTGGTGAGGTGGGTGGGTAAGTGAAAGGACAGCAAATTTGCTCAAAGCACAGAGCCACTTTCCATAGAACAATGTGTAGCGATTTTCACTCATTTCCTTTCCACAGAAGGATCTTACAAGGGAGTCAGGGTCTGCTGAGGCATTGGAAAGCAAGTATTAAGGCCATAACAGAGGACCTAAATCACTGCCTTGCAGGGAAGCTTACTTAAGCTGGTGAAGGAAAGATACTGTGGCCAGGGCTTGTCTTTGCCGATGGTGAAAACATAGCATGGCATGTCAGCAAGGGCTATCAGAGCAGCGCTTACAGCATCTGCTCTTCTGGATCCCCATGATCATATAATGTATTACACAAGAGCAGAGAGAGCCCATGAAGATGATGTGTTGGTGTAACTTACCAAAATAAACAAAAATACTTTTCCTCCTTGTTCACCAGGCACTGCCATGCTGGAAAGCCACAAAGCTCCCTTTGTGGGAGTATCAGGAAAAACTGAAGAGAACATGAATTAAACTTGTAAACTGTTTATAAACTAAATTTATTATTAGCTTTAAAAGGCATGGCTGCTGTATTGGAGAGCAGCTTTTTGCAGGCTTGCAAGGTTTGCTGAGCACAGTAATAGTCTGGGGAAGGCAGAATTGGTTGTTATGATTTGTTTGCATTGTCAAAAATACATTCTTCATAACCACTGTGAGAGGAGTCCTGATCTCAATGTGCAGAGCTCTGCTCAAGAGTTAAAAAAAGTCACACATAGAGACTGGGAGCTGCAGTGGATAAAAAATGCTTCAGTCCAAATAATAATTTAAAGTGCAGATTCCCTGCCAGGGATTGGATTTCTACAGTTCAGGGAATATGAACTCACGCTGACAGGACTGGTTTGGCCTCAGAGAACATGTAGCCCATGACCCTCACACTGTTAGATGCAGCTCTTAGGTAGAGCTCAGGCTGCCACTGGCCAGAGCACCAACACCTACACTGTTTTGGGGGACCCAAGCTCCTGGGCAGTGTGTCCTGGTGAAGTACTCACCTTCCCGTGGGAAGAGACCCAAGTCATCAGTGCTGCCCTGCACTATCCATGGTTGTTGTTGCAAGGTCACGCAGGTTAGATGGATGCTCTCCACACCCACTCCAAACCTGGGGAACAGGGGCATCTTGCATTTTAAGCATAAACTGAAATTCCACTGGTCTTTAACGTGCTCAAGTGTTTGCACGACGGGTTCTGTGTTGAGGCTGTTCCCAGTGGAAGCTGAGTTAAGCATGTGACACCAGAAATTCAATATAATTATACATACCTGTCAAATATTCTAGCCTTCATACCACCACCTCATTAGGTGTTAACAAAGTGTGCTGCCATCAGAAGGAAAAAAGGCGAGGGAAGTAACTCAAAGCCTGGAAAGACTGCCACACAAAACTGAAGAGGGTGTGAAGAAGGCTTGATACTGTTTCCTCAGCACAGAAAACGGCCTGATATATCAGCTCCAAGAAATAAGAATACCTGAAAATTTTTCACGATGAGGGTGGTGAAACATGAACGGGTTGCCCAGAGAGGTGGTAGATGCCCCAACCTTGGAAACATTCAAGGACGGGCTAGATGGGGTTCTGAGCAACCTGATCTAATTGAAGATGTCCCTCCCCGTTGCAGGGGGGTTGGACTAGATGACCTTTAAAGGTCCTTTCCATCCCAAAGCATGCTATGATTCTATGATTCTGTTACTCATGCTGGGTAAACACACAATATCTCCAAGTAATACGAGCGCTGGCTTACAGCAGCCAGTCTCTAGGAAATAAGAACAAGCAAATAAATGTGCTCTGACTGTCTTCCAGAAAGCCGTCTGGTGGTTTTGCAGCCACATCTCCACTGACCATCAGCAGGAGGGACACCAAGGGAGGGGGACATTTACTCAGAGTCCCAAAGGCTGTTCAGTAGTTTCTGAGTGTTAGTAATGAGCTAGAGTGTTAATAGTTAGATTTTTTTGGGGAACTGCTTTCAAATTGCAAACCTATTAAGAGGGGTTTTTCAACAAAACAGAAAAACAATGGGGACAGTGTGACCAGCCCAAATGACAGATCCCTTCTTTCTTTTCCCCTAGTCTCTCAGCAGGGTGAAAGCCAGAGACGCTTGTACAGAGAACTGCTGAGAAACTACAATCGTCTTGAACGACCGGTAGTGAATGATTCCCAACCCCTTGTAGTCGAGCTCCAGCTTTCTTTGCTGCAGATAATTGATGTGGTAAGTTACTTGCTGTTTTTCTCTACGGCACCCGTTCAGCATAGCAAATCTGATGTCTCATGTAGGGACCATACTTTTCCTCTTAATCAGGCTTTCAGAGATGAAAGCAGACTGTCTTTGGCTAAGCATCCTCCCTAAATGCTGGAGTACATGCTTTGACACTTTGGAGGAGTGAACAGCCTCCTAAAAGCACAGCCACCTCTGATACAACATGAGCTTCAAGGAGATTAATAATATAGTTTTTTCAATTTGTTTTAAACAAAAAAAAAGAATTCAATAAATTAGAAGCCATGTGTTACTACAAATTATTAATGATATTTTCTTCTCAGAGCCATGTGGAATGCAATAACTGAAGACCATGTGCAGCATTCAAAGCTAGCATCACTGGACTTATGCTTTTTCATTAGACATTATAATGGCATTGGCCTCTTCTCCCATCATGTCTTTACCACACACTGCAGTTGAAGGAGCCTGCCCTGAGATGAGGTCAGAAATAAATAAAAGCAAAACCGGATGCACAGCCCTCTAATTGTCTTGACTTCAACATGATTTTTCAGAATTGGAGATTTGACACATGGAAAATTTTAACATAATTATCCAAATCCCTTTTTTTCATCATGAAGAGGATTCTGTATTATAAACCATGATATACAGAGATAATTTCTTTCATATACGTGGAAAAAGCAAGCCAGGAGAACAATTTTGACCACCTTCACCCTATCAACACATTAAACAGCTGAACATGTTAATGGTCCTTTCCTAATAGTCAGTATTATGACCTGGTTTCCAGTACACCATCACTGTCATGGAGGGAACAAGGAACAGAGAGAGAGATGTGCAAACCTCTGTGCAGTTGCAAACCAATTTGACAGAGGCCTCAAATATTTAAACTTTTTAAAGCTCTCGCAATCTTTCTGAAAATGCGTAGTGCACCAGGTGCTCTCCCTGGAGGGTTAAGCAGGAGTCTGAAAGTCTAGCCCTCCAGCGTTGTGCTGCGCAAGTGGCAGGTCCAGCCAGCTGTGGTGTTACTGGAGGCAGGCAGCAGCCATTCAGGCAGGGTTAGCAGCTTTCTGTTTTGAAGTGTTAGCAACTGCGTTGAGCTGGAAGAGAGAGGAGATCAGTACTCTCAACTAAAGTGACTAATTTACAGGAAGGAACTCACAGTCCTCCTCATGAACAAAAGAACAGAGAAATCCTCCAGCTAATTTCAAGTAAATTTAAGCAAGCAATTCCAGATTTAGCAGAGAGGTCT